>NW_023614111.1:0-40545 GCF_013339725.1 Rhipicephalus microplus | reverse complement strand
AGTCCAGCTCAAGCTGTGCGATGTCTGCTTCACGTCATATTTGTTTTCGTGAGTTTCTTTTCTGCTGCGTATGTATATGTTTGAAAATCCATATATTCTTTCAAACTGAGAACTCTATCTTTTGACGTTGCGTTAAACTCCGGCATTGATGGTATGTTGGCGCCTTTCTGGATCTCCCTCCACTTCATCTCGATTGTGATATCTACCGGTAGCGGATATTTTACACTAAGAGCTATCATTGGGGCGTAACTATTCATTTTCACTCCGATTGTCTGAGACGCTCGTGTGTTCACTTTGCAACTTCTGGAAGCAATTATTCAATCCTTCCGTGTCATTCTAACTCTATACTACGTCCACGTTTTCTAGCTCTTTAAAGTGTGCCTGTATCAAATTATCTTCTCGTCCAACGTTTTCTTTCACTATAGCGACAGCATGCTCGCAATTTTGATCAGAAAACTGCAAACCTTCAACTAGAGACTCAGCTTCTGCAATGAGAGACGCCAGAAGGTAAATATGTTTCTGACTCCGCAGCATGTTCAATGTGCTATGCGTCGATGTCTCAAACAGATGCCTCAACCTCGGTCATTCTGTTTTCTTCCCATAAAATTTCATCATCTCAAGACATGGCAACTATACAAGCTCTTGCGTGTGCGAGATGTGGTTAAAACCTTATGATGAGCTCGCCTGTTCTGTCACTACTTTCGAGGTCAGACAAATCGCTTGTATTAACTCTCGTAATCACCTCTCTATTTTTCTCGTTGTGGCGACGATCTTCGACCCATGCTACAAAACTCTTTCAAATTCTGCCTCCTCGTCTTTTCCTTCGAGTAGCGGTTCAATCTGTTCGCAAAATTGGCTTAACATATGTGACACGCTCTTTATCTACTTTACACGCGTCATTAGTTGAGATCTATGGGTGTCTTTTTCTACCATCCTATCATTTTGGCTCAAAAGCGTTGTCACATTTTCTCAAAGGGTATTCTGCTTCTCCGGCAGAGCCTCTCTATTCATGCCTGAAACTTGTTGAAAGAGCTCTTGCTTGTGTATGTGGGTCACCACAGCCATCGGGCATGCTGTTTTCCTGCGACGCTTCGTCGTTGTGCCAGATGCCGTTGTTTCGTTCTTCAATCTGTTGTTGAGAAGGGGGTTGAAATCTTCGCGTCTGTCCTCAGCTACCTTAGGTCACGTCACCATGTATCAGAAGGATCAGAGAGATTGTAGAACCGATACGTCTCTGGTTTGTTGTTAATACCTTGAGATTCTAAAGGAAATAAAAAGAAAATGCCCCTGGCCACCGCTTCCTCGCCTATGAGCTGCCACCTTAAATCTGCTTCATACGTTATACCTCATTCTGTCCCCTACTATTTTGATATTGCCCCTATACGTAAGTCAATACAACATGAGTGCCTTGATGCAAAGGACATGTTACTTTAAGCTATACAAGGTTCACCGGCTCGAGTGCTACGTTAGGAATGAATAAGTCAAAAAATTATGTGGTGTTTCATTCGCTTCATTCCAATTGCACTATATAATGGCAGAGGAGTGCTCAACGGCTTATGTTTGAGGATGGGTCCGCCGCAGTAGAGTAGTGATTACGGTCTATGGCTGCTGATTGGAACGTCGCTGGCTTGATGCCGGTCGCGGCTGTCGCCTTTCAATGGAGGAAAAATGGTGAAGCACCGGGTACTGTGTGATGTCAGTGCTCGTTAAAGAGCAGCAGAATGTAGAAATCTCCGGAACCCTTCACTGCGGCATGTCTCGTAATCATATTACCTTTTTGGTAACACTGCCAATATTTTCATCATAGTTATTCATACTAATATTATTACGTTATCACTTCTGAAGCTGGATGTATCAGAAAGTATTTGCACAAAGATTTCAACAACTTGCGAAAACATTTTCTAGTATTTGGTGCTGCATTCAGGTTATATGTAACTTAGCTGCCTTCACGTAGCAACAAAACGCGTATGGTAGAGAAAAGTGCGCAAGAATAATGAGAGTCCAGACATGAGGCAGGCTTTTTTTAGATAGTTGTTCGCTGAAACCGATATGAGCTCAAATTGAATAATAAAAGAACTTCTATGATCATCAGTTCAATCATCAGCGATTCAATACGCTATCCTCAAAGCTGCCGCACATGTGTCAATAAAATTCCTTAGTAGCGCTGTCTAATTATAATAGCACGTTTTCTAACTCATGTTTTAATACGCCACTGCAAGCAGAACATTCCGACTTAAGATATGAACACAAAATGTGGCAATTTAGTGTTTTACATCGTAGTACTATGGCTGGCATTGTTAGCAGAACAATCAACATGTACTAAAAGAAAAGTAAGTAGGCGTCTGTTGTTGTTGAACAACTTTAAATATTACTGTGAAAACATAAATACTAAGAATAATTGAGCGAACAGATATCTGTGAGGGTGACAACTTAGAGCTAGTTAGAGCCACTGTTACTTTGAAGTTTCTGTTATTATTGAGAAGAAAGAAACTGTGCAATGTATAGCTGTTAATGATAAAGTCACAATTTGAAAAAAAAACGCATACTGTGTTCGATAGGCACTCTATTCTTATTAAGCACACCATAATATAAAACTGAGAAGACGCCGGAACTTGCTGACACGTAGTTCAAATAGTGTTTGTGGTTGGCTTTGCATTTAGTCTACAACAAAATGCGGCAACTGTAATACAAGCCTTGCCTGGCCTTTCTGATATTCGTTGACTTATTCGCAGCCAGGATGTACTTTATTTTTTTGGCACAAATATATTGAAAATACTCTCTGGCGTGTTGTTTAAGCGCATACTACATGTTTGGTTATAAATGACTTATTTTCACGTGTTAAAAGACCCGTTGAACGCATTCTAGAAGTATGCACATTGAGAAACCCAAATTAACAAAAATTACATCTATTTACACGTAAAAGTTGCAAATACTTGATGTTTGCCAATATGGCATGTTACTTCTGCGGTAGTTGCTCGTTTCAAATAGAACTGCCAATAAGGTAAATTATAAACGCTACAAAACATGTCTGCCAAGTGGCGGCGATAACTTTTGGTTTCAGTTCCGAGGGAGATGCATGTGCATCGTGCATACTGGGCATTCCTAACAAACGTAGGAAACAGAGTTCGGGCAGAGGAATAATTGTCACTCCAGTGGGTACATTCCAACCTCACAAATCTGTGGAGCGCTTCTGTGAAGCAGCAAGAAAAACAGCTCAGACGAGGGAGAAAGAGCAGTGTCAAAGACACTGCTCGGAAGTTGTAGTTTGGGTGTATATAAGAACTTCTCTCAGGGGTGAAAAAAATGTTGCTCGCAGACAGGGCCACTGGTATTCACTAAGAAATACAGATGAATATGCTATCCTTTTGGGCGTACAGAACAACATACACTGAATAGCTCGCCATCGCCCTTGTAGCTTCTCACAGTGATTCCAGATACACAATTGTAGATTCGGGAGAGTGTCTCACAATTTGGTGGCAGGGCACATTTCACCCTCAGCCTAATGAATACAACGTAACCTTTCAAGGGACTCATGTCATCTCCTGAAACGTATTAGAGTGACACTGAATCATCGGCTGCGGCGGCAAAATGAGGTACAGGTGTAATTGCCCCAGTATTCATTTTTAATTTTTTTTCCGTCAATCTGTAACAGACGGGGAGGATTACCCACTTTTCTAGTATAGCAAAATTGGGAATCTATTTTAATCAGCATACAAATGCTATAGAGCGATAATAAAATGATTGTACAGGGTGAGAAAAAAGTGTTATGTTTTAAGAAAACACAGGATCACTGATATTTGAAGGCGTAGATAATCACTGAGGCAATGACGGACTTCAGCCTTCATGATAATGTCTCTAAAATAGCTCTTACCAACTCAGGCAGATTACACAATAGTAAACTTATAAGAATTTACATTCGTTAAGGTTATGTTATTATTATTAATAAATTTTAACAAATAGAAGAAAATACGCCATCTCTCGATAAATCCAACTACACTTGCTTGCAAAGCAGTGGGTGTTAACGCTTACACTAGTGGCGGCTTTGACACTGGTGCTCATCACGGCGTGACGCAAGACAGAAACTTGGGAAAGCGGACAGCACGCAGTGATGAATCGGTGTTTTCTATTGGAAGGTGCCGATAGCTGCTAATGGGTAGTGAGAGACTAAATACTTCGATTGGCCACATATACCTGCAGCCCAATGTTAGTTAAAGCGCACACTGAAAATGTTCATCGTTCCAGAACGCGCAGGTGAAATTTTCCCTGGCACATCCTAGGCAGTGCGAGTGGAGTAGCGGAGTGTGAGTGAGGCGGAGAAGCGCGCTGGGCGCCTCCAAAGCGATCGTCGATGTCGGGACGGCGAAAGTCTGACGGCTACGGTACCCCTAGTAAGAAGCTGTAATAAAATCCAAGATGAACATTACACCTCTCGCGTGAGGTGACGTCACTTCAGTAGCTTAAACGTCATCATCAGCCGGGAAAAAAGAAGTGAAGGAGAAGGCTGCAAAACGAAGAGTGCACCCACCGGTGCCAGAAATGCATTCGCATTTCCTCGCGATTCCCTTCGGGAAAGTATAGTGGTTTGGGTTAGTTGGTATGGCTTGACGATAGTTATAGCGCGAGAAGATAATGACGACAAAAGAATAAGAAGGAGACGAGCGCTAACTTACAACTCTTGCGCCCAACTGCACTCCTCTTTGGGAGTTTGGGGCAATTTTTTTTTCAATAGAGAAACTCGCTAGCATACCTGCCTACGTAGGCGGAGGAGGGAGGTGTAGGTGAGGAGAGAAAAGAGAGGGGAGACACTCATGCGTAATTGTGGTGTAAACGGTGCTGGGAGGGATGACAAGAGGAGAAAGATGGGGGAGCAAGCAGACCTTGCCTGCATTAGCATTGCCTGGATACAAAGGATTGATTGATTTGTGGTGTTTAACGTCCCAAAACCACGCTATGATTATGAGAGACGCCGTAGTGGAGGGCTCCGGAAATTTTAACCACCTGGGGTTCTTTAACGTGCACCCAAATCTGAGCACACGGGCCTACAACATTTCCGCCTCCATCGGAAATGCAGCCGCCTGCAGCCAGGATTTGATCCCGCGACCTGCGGGTCAGCAACCGAATACCTTAGCCACTAGACCACCGCGGCGGAGCTGGATACAAAGGAGGGAGCGTAAGAGAGGAGAAAGAAGGAAGTGCGCGCATGCGCTGTAAATATTTTAACGCCGCACACCAGATTGCGCGTGAGCACAATACTCTTCGCATCTGAAACGTTCTTATTCATTACACCACATACAGGAAGATGAATCTAGTCAACCGTAAATCATCCAACCATCTGCAGCATCATTATACAAAGACGTGACACGGGTCGATAGCCATGCGGCTTCAGGCTGCGCGAGCCCTCTCCGCGGTTGCCGCCTCGGTGTTGGTGCTGGCTTGTGCTTGCTCCCGGCTCTGGTGTCTCGATTCAGTCTCGCGACCTCTCGCCAGAAATGTTGACAGCGAGCCCGCGCTGCAGCCGCTTGCGAGCCATTCGTTGTCCTACCATGTGTTCTTCAGTGTTCATGTTAGAATCTATGTAGCAGTATCGTAGCACTTTGATAGATGCCCGGCGAAATAGAGAGGAAGCTTGCGAAGCCCCAGGGCTATATATAGGCACGGTTCGCTTCCGGTTTTTTATCAAACAAGAGCACGGGCTGAGAGTGGACCGCCGCTTGCGCCACTCTATTTCGTGAGCGCTGTTGGAAATGATGGGGGAACATATTTGTGCTTCTAGCGAGGGCACATACAAAATATTTCAGTGGCTGCGATCGTTCATAACTCTCTGAGATGCTGAGGTGCTATGAACTGTTTGTGGGCGGTCAGTCCCTTTGTCTCGGCTTGTGCTAAGACATCGCAAACGTTTGTGACAGATGAGCTTGGATCAGCGGGAAAAAGTCTTTCGAAGGGCAGAGATGGCTCACATCTATAAAGAATATAGAACGGGAAATAGCCTGTAGTATCATGCATGAAGGAGGTATACGCGAACGTGACGTAGGCTATCCTTGGGTCGGTGTCGAGGTGGTCTGTAAAAAGAAAACTTATCTCTGATAGTGTGGTTTAGAATCTAAGTTCATTAGTTTGTGCGTGGTATACCGTTGTGAGTTTGCAGTACATATAGAACACAAAAATTGTGAAACTGAAGGTCGTGCGAATAATAAGTAGCGGCCTCGGTCAGTGAGGAGCTGTAGAGGAGTGCAGTAGACAGTCAGCGACAATGGTAGCGCAGCTGGTTAGAAGGGCGCGGGTAATATCGTAATATGTCATATAGTCGGTTGCTATAGCAAGCCACTTGTTTCCAGACGCAGAAGTATTGGCCCGAGAACACTGAGCCCCATGTAGTGTAATTGTTTTGCAGAGATCTCAATAAGACAAAGGAGGCCAGCTGGTAGAGTTGTCGGCCATTTGTGACGTTCAGAAATATTGCAGCTGCCGATGTACTTTTGACATAGCGACAGAGGCGTGGCCAAAAAAAATGGCCCCAGACGAGGTCATACGTGCGGGCTATTTCCACTTCACCAGCTGTAGGTTTATTATGAAGCTGGTGTAGAACGTGCAAGCCAAGTGCGAATGCATGGTGAGAAAGTGGGCAGGGCTGCTAAGGCACATGTTGTGATGGTAGAGAACCTTGTATAGAAGGAAGTACAAGTATAGGGAACTGCGTGGCGTAGCAAAACTTAGACTATTTCTCATGAGACGTGAAGCCTAATCATGGTGTTTCCGATAAGCCATGTCAGGAAAGTCTGATATCAACAAGACGCCAGCTTCAGTGACTCAACGGCTTATCAAACCATCACATATATTCGGCGTCACCATGCAAGGGAGCGAATTTGAATACGACTTAGAAAATGCATTCTTTGAAAGCGTAGAGACAAACATCTGAGCTAGTTCAAGGGAACCTTGGCGAACAAAAACCTGCAGTGGTAGCCACTTAGGCATTTTAATACATACTTTGACCTGAAAACTTAGTTTACGATAGAAGCCATAAGTATTACTCTATTCAGGCTATCATTGCAGTTATGTGCCAGTTGCCAAGAATTATATCTGCAGAGTTATTTTCAGCTTGCTCAAAAGTAGAGGTTCATACATTGAGGTCCTAAATAGAAGTGGTTCCAAATAAATGCTTCTACAACTTTAAAACTTCAGCACTGAAAGGGCTCACTTGACGAAAAAAAAGTCTTGAATACGAGCGCTGACTTCTTTTATCATGTGTTATTCAAGTCACAAACATACCCTTGACACACTGGGCCAAAACCATAGCAGTTTTGAAAAAAAATAACCGGATTCATTGTCGACAATTGGACCCGGCGTAGATTTTCTACCTATGAGTTTTGGAAGTTTCATCAGCCTCGTGCTGAAATGAATATTGTTGGAATAAGCTGCGCCAGCGTGTGTATCTGCGTGTTGCTTCAGTAAGTGACAGTTCGAAATCAATGTTTGTGCTCCTCGTCTTAAGTTCCCCTGAGCACTTTTCTTGGTTGCTTCTAATTTACCCTTGTAAAGGATCAGCTTTAATATAGAAAAGTTGCGTCAGCAGATATTTTATGTAACCGTTCGCATTGCTTATTATTTTTATTATACAAGGATATATGTTAAGAGTGTCGGATATCAAGAAAGTAGTTACGGCATTAGCACTTATACAATATTCCGTCCAAGCATATGTACTGAGCAGCTTGATGAAGCCTGCCCATACATTGTAGCTGTTGCATATTAGTGATTACTTCAGAAGCATTACTGTCTTGTTTCATAAAAGCTTGTTAAAGTGAAACAACAGTTGAGAGCATGCGCTCGTGTACAATATTGATTGCCGTGTCATTTTATGATCTTTTCAGCGTCCAGCACCACCATCTCTAGTAAGTACACATAAAATTGTCATTCAGACAACAATAATATCATTATATGCATGTCAACTACGTCATTCTTTATAATCAAAGGAGCTGCCACTTAACGCAATATCGATAACGAGCAGAAAAATTACACTGAGCACGAGGACTAAACACAATGCTTTATCTAACGCGCGTTTTCTTTTGTGTTTCAAGTTAGATATTTGTACAAATGTAAGAAAAAGAAAAGGAGGACACATGACAAAAGAGGCTACTGTGCAGAAAACTTATGATACAAGGAATTTTGTAAGGCCAAAACTGTAGTCTTTTTCTGCACAAAATGCATATAGATGACTGAGGCCACACTGTTTTTTTTCTGTTTTCAAGAAACTTTTGATGGTTTCTTTTGTCGGTTAACAAACACCAGTGCAAGGTAATTTGGCTATACTGTAAGGAGCTTTAGGAGACAAACATTATAGCAAGTGCGCTTGAAAATGTGCCAGTGCAAAACCTAATATTGTTCACAATTTCCTATAGACTACAAAGCATGCGCATTTTCTTATTTTCTAATTGAAAAATGAACGTGGCCAACTCCGTGCAAGAAGTAATTTTGAAAGTGCGACATTCTTTTTCTCACATTTACTCTTTTCAACGACGCATTGCTAATTTTAGGTCTTGGGTGGCGTAGAGCACGGGTTCTCAAGACGGATTCCACAGTACCTTATCTCGGGATTTCGCGAGCAACTGATAAATTTTTCTGGTTTCGCCCTCACCCACCCAAGCCACTTTGATCGCGATCCCGAGGTGTTATTGATCTGGCGAACCTGCATTTTAAACGCCCGAGCGTCAATAGGCGCATCTTGGTGCGTAACAGAAACGCGTGGGCCACACAATAAATAATGCCGGCAGTTTATAGCCAACCAGACTCCGAAAACTGGGACACGTGGTTGCTTAAATATCAGGCGCCTTATATTACCATCAAGCACTATTAACTATTTGAAGATTAGTGCCACTAAGCGTGCGCGGAATGTCGGAAGATTTGAAAAAAAAGGACCATTGTTATACCCACCCTCTTGAATTTGCTGAAAATAAAAATAAAAAAAGCTCGCCGTGAGAAGGAAGATATCTTGGCCCTTCTAGTAGCTACGGGGGGCTCCCTGGCACAAACACGCTTGAGAACCCCTGGTGTGGAGTTCTTGTAAAAGAGACGAAAAACTATGTCAATGTCAACCGGCTTAGCGGAACTTAACTCGGTGGAGCACAAACGCGTAACAGCAGCTCAATATCAAGGAGAAACACAAAAAAACACATGTGCCAGAGTGTGCGTTTGTAAAACTGAAGTACAAAACTCAGCGCCCTCTGATCTGTTTCTGAAACGCAAGAGAGTGAGTTTGTGCGTCTTTATTTTTGTGCTTCACTTATGCTGCGCTATCTCATATCCATACAATAGTGGCCAATTTAGGAACCTTTTCTCGGACGTGTTCAGCATTTTGTAATTTCATACAGCTTCGTCAGCATTCAGCACCCGACCAACACTCTGAATTGTAAACACATGCTCAATAGTGCACTTTTTGCGTTCATATCTAGCATTGTGCCTATAGGGTGCAAAGAAAGCTTGCGCATCTGCTAACGTTCTGCAACGCAACATTGAAGGCACACAGCATTCGCTAGGCATGCTCCTAACCACTGTAAGAAGCACTCAATTCACGGCAAACAGTTCAAGCAGTGAGTATAGCCCTTGCGACCAGAAGCTGTACACCTGGGACTATCACTCAGGGCAAACGTTTAAAGCGCTTAAAATCTGTTGTAATAAAAAAATTCGCACATCCCACGTACCACAGCGAAGCACGAATGAGGAAGGTAATACATGTCACCCTAAAATGAGCACAACGTTAAGAGGTGGGAGTATATCTAGCCGTACATGGCTTCCATGCATTAATTATAACGTTTGGACGTGTATTTTACCTTCGTCGTCTATTCACGTAACTTGATATCATAATTTGTAGATGTGGAGCTAGTGAAACGGCCGTGAGCACGCTATGAGTGTAGCAGGTAGTTATGTTTCAGATGACACACATACCATGATCACCATGTTCAGACGTGTCATTAACCTTCGTCGTCTAATCACGTCACCTGATACCAAATTTGATATACGTAGAGCTAGCGAGACGCCCGCGAGCATGCTATGACCCTGTCAAAAAAATTAATTGTGGGCATGGTGTAAGCCACCACCTAACATTATAGATGATTAGTGTAGTGGGTGAAGGCTGCAAAACTTCCACCATAGTGTATGGTGGATGCTGCAGTGCTGGCAACGCTTGAGTGCGAAATGGCGACCGAACAGAATCACCGTGACGAGTTGCCACAAGAAAAGAAAGAATCGTATATAAGAACGATCTAAAAACACCCGTAAAAAAGGCTGCCACTGAGATTCGAACTTGCAACCTGCGGTTTATCATTCGAGGGCACTAACCACAACGCCATACCAACATGGTGACACGTACTTGTTCAGTAGCTAGTTCACATACTAATAGACGGTTCAATTCAGTTTAGTTCGTCGCGTACACGACATAGACGAGATCTTCACCTGCTTTTAAAATTTGCCCATTTATGAAACACAAGGAACTGCACCCTGTAACGATTGTCATTTTGATAATGGCACCAACACTTTGTTCTAATACAATTCACAACCACAAGAAAAAAAACAAGTGGGCTGGGGAGCAGGTATACTTACTGGAGGGGTCTGCCAAGTTTATTATTCGTTTCTATCTCGTTCCAAAAGGCGACATCTGCTGAGACTTTATGACGGCTCTAGGCTCAATCCATAGATACGCCTACCTAATTGATTTAATACTGGGATACTTTTCGCGCAACGTAGAGTGCAGTCGTGCCAGCACACTGCTGTAGCTATATCGATCGTTAGTAACAACTACATAACGGCTTGACCAAAACGACTGCAGTGCGCCGGAAACATTCTGTTATCATATTGGTTCCGCAAGCATACAAATTTCCAAGTCTGTGTTCTTGCATAAGAGTCAGAGAAGTGCCTGTGAGTGCGAGCAGCGGCTGTCGGTAAAGACAGCACTTCCAAATCAGTACTTCCAAAGAACTCTATGGAAGTGCTGGAATCGCATCGCATCGATGTTTGTTGCTTCTTGCGCAGACACCCCACACAATAAAAAATGTTTCACTTAGGGTAATTGATGCGATGTCTGGGCTGTTTCGTCATTCATAATGGTCGAAATCGTGTATTGTGAAACCGAGAACAGCGGGTAATAGAATTATACGGGCTCGGTCAATAGGCATAACGTTTGGTAGAAATCATGGTGGTAGAACCTGTAGTGTATAGTTCCCAGCTTGGTTCGCTAATTATATTGCCCGCAATTAAAAGCCCACCCACCATCTGCTTGCTGCTTCAAAGCATTATCGCAATGATGGGCAGAGGTTCTCAGCTTGGTACATTATGTGGCCTGCCATAATAAGCGCCAACCATCAAGTGCTTAGTGCTTCACAGCATTGTCGCAATGGTGGGACGAGCTTCTCAGCTTGGTACACCATGTGGCTCACCATAATAAGAAACACTCGCCACCTGCTTTGTGCTTACCAGCATTATCGCAATAGTGGGCAGAGCTTCCCTCATTGCCCACTATCTAGCCGCTACTTCACATCATCCTTTCCACTTTACACATCTTCTGTACACCATGCCACCCAGTACGTCCAGGCAAATCCCCCATAATTTCCACTACGTCCCGCCATATGCATCACAATTTCCACTATATGCACTCTTATTTCCACTAGGCCCACCGTGTTTTTCAGTCTACACAGTGGCCACTATAATATTCGTTTTTGCTGTCTCTGCGTTCCTAATTACGGCACCAGCTGGCCGGTAGCCCTCAGTCCGGAGGTTCAAGGGAAACAAGCTGTCCTAACCGGACGTTCATTAACATTAGCATGGCGCACCGCCATTCTAGATTGCCATATACCGTGCAGGCCAAGTAACATAACTAGGTCGGAAAGTATTCCTTCTTCATTTGATACTGGTAGAAATCTGATGCCATAGGCTTCGAGAGGAAGATTCTTTTTCAAAGTCCTTATAGAACATCCCAATAAAGACTGCATCCCAGCAGTCCAGGAAAACTTGTTCAATTGTGTCCGGCTTTTTCAGAGAAGGCAGTCAACACCCCAAAGAACGATAAGCCTTTTTCTTGCATTCATGTTTTCACGGACAAGGTCCCAGTGTGCAACACAAAAAAAAGGATTTCGCTCCAGGTGATATCTCCATTTTTTTACATGGCTTAAGGCATTTTGGCCTGGGCCTACACGGTATAATTTTCCATATAGGGGAACAGGAAGAACTGTTTATACTAAAATTTTGTATAACATTTTACGTTAAACCATACTGAGGTATTCCAATGAAAAACGCGTTTTTAGAAAAAGACATGAATCAACAATTTCTATTAGGAAACCTCTAATGCTTGCTTTCATGTGAACAAACGCTACCACAAAATCTGGCAACCATCTTCCAAGCCTAAGCTGTGTAAGAGTACATATGAATGAGTCTCGATTATTTCGGAAAAACATAAACCGATTAACTAACTGACGAAGGTACAAATGACACAGACCAACTCCTGAGCGAACCCGTCTGAATAAGTTAGTTCTATTTGTTCGCTCCCAAGAAGAACCCCACAAGAAAACAGCAAATATTCGATGAAGCTTCTGTAGATTCACACGTGAACAATGCAATACTCGAAGGACATACCAGAGCTTACTGACTAAAAATACGTTACAAATGGTCACTCTAGCGAAAATTGACAGCTTGAAACCATTGAGTTGTTCAGCTTTTTCTCGTAGCTCCACGGCCTGACGCCGCCTGTACGGTTCACTGTCACAATAATATTCTAATGACACACCTAGGTATCGTACCGCATGAAATACCAGCCACAAATTGTGGAGTCACAGGCTATTCGCCGTGCCTGTAACCCAGGCACTTGCTCCACTTTACCAAACTACCACTTGCATTACAATAAAGGTTCACAATTTTTATAGTTTTAGCGGTACTTTCATAGTCTTTACAAAACACAGCTATATCATTTGCGTATTCCAGTAAGCGTACTTCAGCTTCTTGTAGTTTGTACCCACTATATTGCTGCTTTTCATGGCTTTTTGGCAAAACGACTCTATATAACTTGAATATAGGAGGGAAGACAAAGGGCAGCCTTGTCGTAAAGAACGTCTGACATTAATTCGTTTCCCAAGAACTTTGTTGATGATCAGCCGAGTTTTACATCCAGTCTTTACCATTCGAAATGTATCTCGAATTACTTTGCCAACATTGACATGGTCTAACAAAAGAAAAACATTTCGTGCGGTACTCGGTCAAATGCTTTTTTCTAAATCTATCTGGATCATCGCGAAGTGATCGTTTGTGGCATCGCAGCACTCCAATACAATTCGTGCCTTGTGAATGTTTGTGAATATAGTGCGCCTTTTAATCCCACATGTCTGGTGGTCACCTAGAATGTTATTATTAACTGTCTGCAGTCTCCTTGCTAACACTTTAATCAAAATCTTGTAGTCGATATTTGATCGACGGATCGGCCTGTACGAGTTCAATTCACGTAATTTAACTGCGTCCTCAGTTTTTGGAATTAATATAGTATGAGATAGCAGAAATGAAGGTGGCAGAATCTTTATAACTAAGGCTTTGTTAAAACTGCTGCCAGTATCGGTGCTAGTTCGAGTTTGAATTCCTTATAAAATTCGGCTGTTAACCCATCAGGTGCGGGGGCTTTCCCAAATGGAGGGCAATGATTGCTTTTGTCACTTTCGGTTCAGAAATAGGACATTCCAAGCGATCTTTCCTGCAGTCCTCAACCTTTGGCATTAAGTTTAAAAATTCAATCTTGAATTCATCTATATTTACTTTACATTTATCAAATAAAGTGGTGTAGTACTCGTTGAAAGCATCCTCTATATATCTTTGTTCACTTGTAACGTTACCCATGTATTCAACCTGATGTATAACATTCCGCTGAGTGTTTCGTTTTTCGAGACCAAGCATTCTTTTGGTCTATTTCTCTCCTAAGGTCATTTTCTCTTCCCTGGCCCTTATTTGCGCACCACAATTCTTCCCCTCGTCAATTTGTTTCAATTTGGACTTTACTGACCTTATATCATTTGTGAATAAGCCTGGCGTTTTTGCTTTCCTCTGCTAGGAGTTCTTTCAGATTGAAACGTAGTGTTCTTTCTTCTTCTTTCTTTCCGTGTTTTTTTTACACATGAGCGTTCTATAGCTTTCAACTTTATATTCTGTTTAAATTGTTCTCACTTCACTCCGTATTTTAGTCTCCACTGTCTATGTTTAACAACGCCTCTTGAACACTGTCCATAAATATTTCTTGTGTCTTGCACACTTCGACAGCGATGCGGGAATGGACGTGGGGGGATCGCATGACCACTTTCAGAGACATCACGCAACACTACAGACTGAACAGATGCAAATATACACCACCCCACGCCAAACTAAACAAGAAACAGCAGGTTGCCTGGAGACAACTATAGACACACACGTACCCGAGTCCGGTGATCCTTCGCCTCTACCCAGGCATTTATACGTCCGACGCGTGTAAGACGTGTGGAGCCAGAGCGACGCTGCAGCACATGCTGTGTAAGTGTACCGGTAACGCGCAGCAGTCTCCTACGAACCCGGTAGACATGGCAGTATCGAACCGCGAGGCGCGATGGGAGGCGGCTCTGCTCAGCCACGACCTTGCCGATCAACTGTGGGCCGTCCCGCAAGCCTAGGATGCCGCTCGGGTCCAAGGACTCGAGGCCGTCACCTAGGCCGGGGGGCTTGTAGACCCACCCTGCTCAATGACGCTGGACATGTTCAATAAAGTTTTTACTCACTCACTCCAAGAGATTAGAATTTAGCTTTCACGTGTCCCAGTTAAATACTGGTCTACGTCTATTTCTTTTACCACTTACAAATGATACTAAGCAATAATCAATAAATGAAATAGGGAGGACATAGTACTCACTGATAATCGGAACTGAATCCAGTTACACGTAGGCCCTATCTAGGCGTGCATGACTGGAACCTTGGAAATGCGGATACAATGTTGTTCCTTTACCAATACAGTCTGCAACATCCTCAAGGTCTAAGTCAGAAATTAGATTCGTTAACGTGACTGTGCTTGAGTGGTTGAAATTGTATGTACTTGTTTTATTATCGGCACTGATCCCACAATTAAAATCTCCCATAAGAATGACTTTGCGATCGCATTCACAATGAGTACGAATTACCTAGAATGTTACACCCCGTTTATCACCTTTAAGAGGTGCATATAAACAAATCCCTCGCCAATTAAAAAAAACAAGGCCAAAACACATACAACAAACCGTCCGGATGAATAAGACGTGACATTTCGAACAGTGGCACCTAAACTATTCCGCACAAAGATCCCACACCCTGCCGACCTACCAATTTCATGACTGACGCTGGCGGCGTAGCGTCCGGTGAAACGTTGCAGTAGGCTCTCGGTAGCGTCCACGCTCTGCACTTTGGTTTCCTGAACTGCAATAAAATCCAGGTCTTGCTCCATGGCTTGTCTGTAGAGCTGAGTCTGTTTCTTTCTGGAAGCCAGTCCTCGTACATTGAGCGTGGCTGCTTTCACGAACCCGCTCACCGACGTGATCGGTGAGCGGGTCTGAGTTCATCGCGTACACGACATAGACGAGATCTGCACCTGCTTTTAAAACTTGCCCATTTATGAAACACAAGGAACTGCACCCCATAACAATTGCCATTGTGATAATGACACCAACGCTTTGTTTTTGTACAATTCACAACCACAAGAAAAAAAACAAGTGGGCTGAAGAGTTGGCATACTTACCGGTGGGGTCTGCCGAGCCTATTATCTGTTTATCGCTCGTCCCAAAAGGCGACTTCTGCTCAGGCTTCATGACGCCTCTAGGCTCAATCCATAGATACGTCTGCCTAATTCATTGAATATTCGGATGCTTTTCGCGCAACGTAGAGTGCAGTCGTGCCAGTGCACTGCTGTAGCTCTCTCGATCGTTAGTAACAACTACATAACGGCTTGAGTAAACAACTGCAGTGGGCCGGAAACATTATGTAATCATATTGGTTCAGCAATCATACAAATTGCCAAGTCTCTGTTCTTGCATAAGAGCCAGAGAAGTGCGTGCGCTTGCGACCAGTGGCAGTCGGTATGGACAGCACTTCCAAACCAGCACTTCCAAAGAATCCTATGGATGTGCTGGAATCGCATCGCATCCATGTTTGTTGCTTCTTGCGCAGACACCGTACACAATAAAAATGTTTCATTTACGGTAGTTGATGCGATGTCTGGGCTGTAACGTCATTCATACTCGTCGACATTGTGTATTGCGAAACCCAGAAGAGCATGTAACACAATTGTACGGGCTCGGTCGGTAGGCCTAACGTTTGGTGGAAATCATGGCGGGAGAACTTATAGTGCATAGTTCCCAGCTTGGTTCGCTAAATATATGGCCCGCAATTATTAGCTCACTCATCATCTGCTTGCTGCTTCCCAGTATTATCGCCATGATGGGCAGAGCTTCTCAGCTCGGCACATTATATGGCCTGCCATAATAAGCACCACCCATCAACTGCTTAGTGCTTCCAAGCATTATCGCAAAGGTGGGAAGAGCTTCTCAGCTTGGTACACCATGTGGCTCACCATAATAAACACCACGCGCCATCTGCTTTCTGCTTACCAGCATTATCGCAATCGTGGGCAGAATCTCCCATGATTGCCCACTATCTAGCCGCTACTTGCCATCATCGTTTCGCCTTTACGCATCTGCTGTACACCATGCCACCCAGTATGTCCAGGCATATCCCCCATAATTTTCTCTACGTCCCATCTTATCTATCATAATTTCCACTATATGCAGTATTATTTCTACTACGCCCACCGTGTTTTCCAATATCAATCATGGTAGTTTTTCTGATAGGAGGGCGTAGCATGTAATCATATTTTACATGACACGCGTATCATGATTATCTTGTTTGGACATGCCAGTTACCTCAGTCATCTATTCACGTCACTCGATACCAAATTTGGTATATGTGAAGCTAGAGAAACGGCCGCAAGCGTATGATGAGTCTGGCAAGATGTTTCCTTCTTACATCACATGCTTCTCACGACTACAACGTTTGGACCGATCATGTACCTTCGTCATTCATTCAAGTCTCGTAATACCAAATTTGGTATATGTGAGGCTAGCGAAATGACTGCCAGCGCACCATGAGAGTGGTGTGTAGGCATGACTACTCATAACATGAGAATCATGGCATGCATGTCATCAATTTCACTTAGGGTCTGTCACTTATATTCGCTATGCAGCCGTGCCGTACCATACCAGTTTGGCAAAATACCACGTGAACAAACCAGCGCAAGAACAGCAAGACCATAAAATGTAAATAATGACAATCATGACATATATTTATGATTTTCTTGTTATGACTAGTCAGTTATGCTCGTCATATCATTATGTCATGCCACACCAATTTTGGTACTGATAATCTTATCTAGACGGCCAGGAAAGCTGGTAGACCGACAGACAGACAGACAGACAGACAGACTGACTGACAGACACAGATAGATAGATAGATAGATAGATAGATAGATAGATAGATAGATAGATAGATAGATAGATAGATACCCTCAAAGTCAGCGAAGTTAAGAGATGCTTCACATTTAAAAGAAAAAATACCTACTGCAATTTGGCACCTTGAAAGATAGGTGATAAATTAAACAGAGCTATGCTCAGCACTATTGCAGAACGAGCGCTGTATTGCGCGTGTGATGCACAAGCAAGATGCCTCCAGCCATGTGGCGCATGTTTTTGTTTGTTTTTTCACTCAATTTCAGTGCAACGTATATTTCAAATACACCAAAATCTCAAATGAAGACGCCTAAGCGTACTTGTCGGGTTCACACAATAGTGTGTGTATGGTAAGTTCGTATAGCACCTTAAGGGTGTAGCTAGTGGTCCACTCGAAGGTATCAGGTGGCGTGATCACGCTCATATTCTGGTGCACCTATAATACAAACCTAAAACAAGGCTTTGAAGAGTGAGAACCAGAGTCAAATAAGTGAAAGAGATCTAAATTATACTGTACAAAATGAAAGAACAAGATTTTATTCATTCTAAAATAATGAAAATTTTAGAACACTCCGGAGATACTCGGTGCAAAGGTTACCACACTTCGCCAAGCACGTGATTGCTTCTCCATCCAGCTCTTTTCTGGAGCTTGCTCCGCTAGACCATAACGCGAAACAGACAAGCGCAGCTAGCTCCCCACAGATTACTGGTAGCTGAGGTGGCGTAGCTAGCAGAAAGTCTATAAAGCGCACAAAAGGTAGCTTCCATATCGCGCATGTTGGACATAAAGATAACGTTGTGCAAAGTTACACACACCCTCAATGGCATAGTTTTAAGCCCTTTTGCAAGAAGATTACGATTCGCGGTGAAATCCTTAAATAAAGCCTTACTTGTATTCTCGCACCACCTTAGAGCACGCTACATGGTGGCTGTGGTGGCATGCAGTAATTTAAACGTTAATGTAAACGTTTAAAGTAATGTAAACGTTTAAAAGTTTTAAACCAAATGTGGAGAGTGGTTTGTTTCTAAAGAGTTCTGAATTGGTGGTGCTCATGAAGAAGCAAACAAAAATGATTTGGTTAATATGTTGGGTTTAACGTCCCAAAGCCAGCATACAAATATGAGTGACGCCATAGTGAAGGGCTTCGGAAATTTCGACCACCTGGAGTTCTTCAACGTGCCCCCATATTTGAGCGCACGGGCCTACAGAATTTCGCCTCCTTCAAAAATGCAGCCACTGCAACTTGGAATCGATCCTGTGGCTTGCTGGTAAGCAGCCAAATGCCTTCAACACTAGACCACTGCGGTGGGGACAAAGCAATGAAAATTACCAGCATATAAAGATCAGCAACCTAATGCATCATAACATTAACCCCAACCCTTGCCGTTAAGACGTGCCGGTTACCTTAAATATAAAGACTACCACGAGCTCCACGGGGCAAGTGTGAATGGCATGCACCTGAACCAGTAAAGAAGTGTTCTTGCTCTTGTTCTTCGAGCACCTTCACGATGATGTATGCAAAACAGTTTAAAACTACGTTACCAGTAAAGAAAAGAGAAGCACGCGCGAAATAAAAAATGAGGAAAGCAATATATAAAGATGAAAAATAGATAAAATGGACAACATAAAAAAACTCCACAAAAAAGATAATACGAAATAGAGCAAAAACAGAGGCCTTGCTCCATAGTGCTTTCATTTTGAAGCCAAAGCCCCCAAGTGCGAAGCTTTCTTAGTTTTGGCAGGTATAAGTATGTATTAGGGTGTATATTTTATTCTCCATTGTCCTGTTTTTATTTAAAGAGCGATTTCAGGAATACTTTCTTCACACTTTTTTTTTCTTTTCAGCCACCACGTGTCCGACATCGCTTACCACATCCTTCTAGCCACCCTCCGGTGAGTGCTCTAGCCTAACAAACTACGCCATCTTTGATGACTAAACAAAGCAGCAAATGACATCAGCCGTTCGTACAAAGGAAACGAGATACAGAAGACAAAAAAAACTTCAATGCTACTGAGACGTTTCATTGAATATAGCCAAATACGGATATTACCACGTCTGTATAATTTGATGCATTCGACTTTGACTCGAAGACACTTACAAATGCGCCGCGCAGGTCATGCGGTGATGTTTTTGCGATTGCTGTAGAAAATTTTTGTTAAGATTGCGCGCAGAAAGCAAATATTGAGTTTATCAAGAACTTACGAGAGCACTGCTTCTAAATCTGGTAGGCACAATGACTGCGTCATAAAATATGACTTGCCCCGACGATCATCAGATCCCTGATGATAGACGCTGTAATAACAATTTTGTCGGGTTTTACGTCGCAAAACCGCCATATCATTATGAGAGACGCCTTAAAGGAGGGATACGGAAGTTTAGACCATTGGGTGTGCTCTAACGAGCACAGACGTCGTACTGTACATGGGCCTCGGCTGTTTTGCGTCCTTTGAAATGCAACCGACGCGACCGGGATTGACTTCATGACCATTGGGTCGGCAGCCGAGCAAAGTAGCTACTGTTCCACCGAGCCAAACATGGTAAACACCCTGTCCTACGCTGTAAGTGTACAGCGTGATTTGCTTGTACTCTGCCTTTACATCAATCCGGGCATATGCTTGTCCAAATAAATCGGGTAGTCTCAAACAAACCGACTACTTCCTTCGCCCACGTCTTGACTCCGTGAAAATATCACGCGCAGCAGAGCAAATCGCACAGCAAGCACAACAAGAACACAAATTAGTAACAACGATACCGCAACAATTTCACAATGCGATGCCCCCCACACCGATGAAAACAGTTTTAATTTTGTACAAAACAACCAAACGGCACCCAATGCAATATTTGCTTTCATTTATTTACTCTCAGTGACGTTGCATCGCTGATAGATGCGTTGAAGTTGTAGTTGCACGTAATATATACCACCATAATAAAATAGAATGAAACTAAAATTTGTACAAGGTAATTATAAAGAAACATTGTTAGAACCCTAATTTCTATCTAACAGACAACCCTCATTAGCACTATAATCGAAATCATCCAGCAAGGTGCGAAAAAGCTAATACCGCGCTTCGATGAAAATGACTGCTGCAGGCTAAGATTCCTTACCTAGTCCTGCAAATAATGACAGAAGCCATACGGATAGTTTTATTAGTTGAGATGGTCATCACAGGCCCTTAAAGGGGTTTATATGCTGAGGGGCTACACTTACTCGAACGCACGGGGTAATAAGCTTTACACGCTGAAAGGAGAGCACGATTTGTCGCTCAGGATTAATTCGTATTCTGCCACACGAACGATAACGACCACCACCTGGCACAATGTTATTAATGTCACCTTCACCAGAAAGACAGGAAAATATGAGTAGCTTTCATGAAGAGTGATTAATCACTCAAACGCCCAGAAAAACGACAAAGACAGATAGATAGTAACAAAAACATAATTGATCCCTTTGTCATAAAACTGGTACACCACAAATATGAATAATGCCCTCTTAAAGTAGTTGAGCTCCATGGTGCCTTGCTTCACCCCACTGACGAAGAAGCCACTGGTAAAAGAAGAGTTGCTATTTTACGGAAAAAAAAACAGCAAGCAGCTCAAAATTGGCAGGGCGCACCTCTCTCTTGAAGAAATAACACGAAGTTAGCACACAATGCAGGAGCTCGGGTTTATTACTGTCCTAGCCCGACATTTAAAATACGCTGTTCCAACAAAACAGAAGACGCATGCTACGAACGCACAACTATACGCCGCACGAGGACGAGCAAGCTGCCGCAGTTAGTTGCCCAAGTGCGAGCAGCGCGCTTCTTCCACAAACCTTCGTGAGCTCTTAAACCTTCGTGCTCTCTTCTAGCTCAAACTTGGGAAGAAGCACAAGACGTACAAACTGTTGCCGCTGCCGCCACCTTCAGGTGTGTCAAGCGCACATGCGAGCGAGCATGTCTAGGAGGGGCACGTGTGCCTCGCAAACCGCGGGGCCGCCACCTCTACACAACCAAGCTTTCGCACCAGTCGCGCCATCTCACTAGTGGTGACAAAAAAGCGCTGAAGTTGGTGAGCTCTGAGAACCACCAGCACTATAATGTGTATATAAATAGCTTGCCATAAGTACGCTGGATAACGTACGCTTTAAGCGTTATTGGTTCTGAGCCACTTGCTGCAGAGCGAGGTGTAAATGGTTCAATGCCCAGTGACAGAACATTTTTTTTTCATATAATCGTGACCAAAGGTGCGCTAGTGGAGACGAGCACAGACCACAAAAGTCACAACCAATTATCCCGACAACTACCCTACAGCCTCCTTGGCGAAAATCTATAGTCGCTCATATGTGCCATATTCAACAAAAATGGTGTTAGGTAGTCGTTTATTATCTTTCTATATACCCAGAGATTGCTTTGTTATCATCTGCAACGTCTGCCACTGTCATTCCGCTCCTCAAAAGACTTTTTTCAAGTAATGGGATACCAAAATTGTATGTGTGATAACGGATCACAATTTGTCTCGCAGGAATACATAATGCTTGCTCGCAACTGTGGTTTTTGCGCTCTGAGGTCTATCCTGAGCCCGGTACCCCCTGGCAAATAGTGAAGTAGAAAGAATGATCCCGACAATAAAGGTCACATTACGAAAGCGAAGGAGTCATCTGTTTCTCTCCTAGCTTACAGGGACGCTCGTGGGCTACTTGGTAAAGTCCTGCAGAACTTCTAATCGGCAGGCGGCTGCACACAACGGTGCTTGTCCATCCCGCCAGTCTTCTGCCTCATGCGGTGAACCTGAAACAATTCACAGGCCATGATACGACCGCCCCACAGAGGCAGCGTAGGAACTTCTACTATTATCACAGCGAGACTTTGTTGCGAGCACTTGAACAAGGCGCGGAAGCCTGGGTGATGAACTGCAAAGCAAACGCGCGGGTTTCGCGACTTGCTGAGTGGCCGAGGTGGTACGTGGTTAGAGCTTTTACTGATGTTGTTCCAGACAGAGACAGAAAATCCTTGGTTCGCTGTGTTTCAAAACTAAAGATCGGGATGACGGAGGTAGCTATGATTTTTCTGAAGCAAACGATAGTCACGTAGAAACGAAACAGAAATCTAATCGCGTTACAGACATCACGACACCTGAAAATCTATCTAACGCTTATTTGCCGAGAATTTACCTTCCTGAATACCGCACGCGATCTGGTCGTCTTGTTCGACAGCCGAACCATTGCGAGTTCAGTGACTGGCTGCATCGTTTCTTCTGCATTGTATGTTTCTGGAAAGTGTGCTTTTACTTGCAGTACTGATAAGTCGGTTGCCACTGTCAACGTATTATTAAAGAAGGGGACATGTGGTAATAGCGCCTATGCGCGTCAAGTGTTCGTGGTATCTGGTATGCTGTTGTCCACAATTGAAAAGTGTTGCTTGTACCTGACGTCATTCGACACATAAGTGTCTGCTACATATATATGCTGGTTGCGTAGAATAAAGGTTGGTGTTATCTCACCCGCATCGGAAGCGGCTCAGTCCCTTTCTTGGCTTCTGCGGCGAGCCCTGATGGCCAAGGCTTTTCACTAGACAGCAACACATCAGTGGACCCCGGCATAAAACGCCTCAGTTAACCTCAGTGTTAAACAATACTGTCCGAAAAACTAAGAAAGTATGTAAAATAACTATTGGTTAAAACTTCTGCATGTCTTGTTTTTAAATCGCAAAGAAATTTAGGTAGTGCAGTGCGTAGATGAGCCTAATTTCCTATAAAATGTGGCTTTGGAAGAATATTAGAAGCTGCACACATGGAAGCGTTTCATTTTCAGATGCCTGATTGTCACCAACAACAGAAGTTTAGTTTCATGTGTCTATCAATTCTTCAGTGCGATTGTATCATTTTTTTTCAGCCTGGCAGTCCCCCACGTCTCAGCATGTCTATTTGGTGCAAATGCGGTAAGCGTTTTGTTTCAAAGCAAAATTATGCAATTCTTCATTTGCAAAAAGAAAACCCGATCATAATACGCCTACCTTTCACATGATGTAAATTGGACAAAAACATTATAAAAACTTTTCTGGTACTAAGGTATGAATTTTACAATCAAGGCAATTTACGTGGGCCATGGCGCTACGCCATAGACAGAATAAGGCACTAAACAACGCAAAGAAAAGACACCGGACGTGTCTCAAGCCGGATGTGGAGCAACATTTTCATATTATTCACTCGCTGCAGAGTGATCAGCAGCTGGAAATCGTAACCAATGCTTTGAAACTTTCCTTACATAGCTCCCGTATTTCAGCTGGTCACATAACAGTGACAGTTTTGCGGACTGTTAAGGCTACAGTGGACATTATTTATATATTACTCGCTTTATGACACTCATACTGCTAGCCTCAGTATTGAGTAATCTTTTCTAGAAACCCAAAAAAGGTACTTAACCGCATTAGCAATACAATTTTGATGAGTCTTTCTTTTAAATTTCAAACCATTTGACTAAGCAAGCTCGTAGATGTAAAACGTCAACTATGAGATGCCAAATCAGCAGCATACTTGAAGCTGTACAAATGCGACTGCTTCATTTGAAGTGCTTTGTTATCCTTACATACAAAACCAAGGTTATGTTTATGTGTATATGTATTTCTTAGCGAAATGATATTTCTTTTCAGCCTTCCAGTCCCCCAAGCCTTGATAGTGTCTACTTTGGTGGAGTTCCGGTAAGCGTTTTTCTCTAACCAAAATATGTTAAGTTTTGCGTAAACGAAACCTATTACACAAACATCCACCTTAATGGTGAAAAATGAAAAGAACGCAATAGAGCATAAATAGCTTTAATATCACCAAGGTATGTTTGGAATTACTATCGATGCAATTACAAGTGCCTCCCGCTGTCTCATACACAAATGACGGAACCAAACAGCGTAAAATGACCTGCGAACCATCTCTGGCCACGGCCTCAACAATCTCTTAGTACAAATCTAATACTAGATGGGTCTCAGTTCTACTTACAACTTATTTTTTTGCTTGGATTGAATAAAGAGTCATGAATAACCGTTACTAAGTGAGCTGATAATGATTGAGAAATGGTTTCTAAGGGAAAAGATGTCCAACAGTATTCACGCATAAAACATGCACGAGTAATGTTATAACGTATAACCAAAAAGTGTGACCCATGTCTCAGCATATTCAAAAAGTTTAAGAAGCCCTATCACGTTGCTGTGGCTTGAAACAGCAGTAGTTAAAATTGTGCCATTAATTTTATTTTGTGATTGTTCGAGGTCATAAATGAGTTATGGGTAGCCAGTGGTAGTATGCTGATCAAGCCAGTGTGCGGCGACTTACTTTGTTGATGAAATGAGTGCGAACACGATATATGCAGTCAAAGAATAAGGCATAAAATAGCGCTATAGTGCCATATCACCGCTAGGAATGCTGAAAAGTTTTGCGCCGAATAGCGAACCACAATTTATTTTCTTCTCTTAAAATTAAGCATGTTTGCAGCGAACTTCAAAAAAATAAAGGACACTCGCCGTTACACTCACACACACACACACACGCGCGCGCACACGCACACACACACACACACGCGCACACGCACACACATTCACACGCTCACCACACACACCACCACACACGCACAATGAACGTGTTGACGAAGAAATGAACGCGTAAACAACAAATTTGAAGGTCACGCACAGATTGGCATGCAGATCATAACGTGCACCGTGTTTATCACGCACAAATGATCGCACAAAACGTATTCACAGGTACAGATGCAGGCCAATAAGCGTCATAGTTTTCACTTCGCTCGGTGTCAAAAGCACGCGCTTTTCGAAAGTGGAGGCTCGAGTGATTGCAGTGACCTTAGTGCCCTGGTAAATACAACAGTCTTTCCAGATAAATCCCTAATCCAGCCGAGTAGTACGATCTTCTTCACCGCAATATAAGGGCGCGTGTGGAGCGTCTCTCCCCTTCTCTAAGCGGAGGAAAGTATGCGTGGGATATAAGCGCGTGCGTTACCGTATGATGTGACAATGCGTGATTATTGCGCCATCTTATGGTAAGCTGAAAACAAGATAGTCCCTTTCGTCCAACCCCCAAGATGCCCGGCACGAGTGGTAAATGGTAGACTATGAATGGCTTGCTGCTTGGAAGGAGCAGCAGGTGCCAAACTGTTGCTCAGTGGTTACTCCCTCGCACTGATGACTCAGACGTCTCACGTTCGATTCCGCACGCCGGGGTCTTTTTCGCAATTATTTTTCTTTCTTGCGTTTTCAATATATGAATACGTAGACATATAACGGTGGTTGAAAACGATGACATTGGCAAAATCCAGCTGAGAGTGTCCATATTGTGCTTATCGCAGTAAAAGTGTTTTTACACTTGCCAAATTAGCAACAGGTGGCACTGACTGATGCTTCCATATGATGCGAACCAAGACATATCGGGCCAAATACGAAAGGGTAGACACAGTATGCAGTGCGTGTGGAGAGGAAGAAGAAACTGCCGAACACTTGATAATGTTCTGTAAAGGGCTTCACACTATAGTTCAGGATGATGGCGCAGAGTTTTTCAAAGCACTGGGATTTAGGGACAGCGAGGGCAAAATAGACTTTAAGCGGGTAGACTTAACTAGAAGGAGGTTATCTGATTGGTGGCTAAAGTCAAGGCACGAGTGAAAATTAAATCCTTCACTGCGAAGTACGAATCCTCAACTTCATTATTTAAAGAAAAAAAAAGATAAATGTAATGGTTAGTTCACTAAGGATTACGGCTAGGTGGCGTTAGCCACCGCCCGATCTAAAGGGTACAGCCACATCCATCCATCCATCCATACATATTTATATGCAGATATAAACACTCTAAATTGAATGAAAAGATGACTTCCACAGCAGCTCAGAGGCAGACATCGAACGCCTTAATCGAAGGTTCAAGGTTTGAATCCTATCAGTGGGGTGTTTTTGATCCGCGTTCTTGTCATCACAAGTAGATTGCAACCTATGCAAATAACATCCTCTATACTCCTCCTGGCATTGTTTGTTAGTTGTGATTGATTTAGTGCCTAACAAAGAACATTAGCTTTCATTTCATTGAAAGTCACTGGTGTTGACGAATGACTATCGCATTAAGACATAAATTCAGCTCTTCATGTCATTAACTGCGATTTACGTGTATAAGACAGTCTTTTGGCGCAAGACGTGAATTAACTTTGGTGCTTCCGGCACTTATGCCACGTCTGAATGGCATAGTTTCTGTTTCTACCACCCAAAAAAAAAGACCAAGGCAATATTTATTAACAATATTAGATGTGTAATTTTTCAACAATGAAGAGACAAAAGAGGGAACATGCGTATGCTTCAGCCGATGCCTCAGTGCCTCTTGCGGCTCATCTGGCTCGCAGTGTTAATATACAATGCATCAAGCTAGCGTGCCACTTTAGCTGGATGAATATCCAGCTTAAACCAATTCTTATTAATATGCTTATGTTTAAAAGCCACTGCGGAGTCTTCAGTAGCCGCAGTGAACACTTATTTCATAATGGTTCAGTACAAAGGCTGGAAGAGATTTCTCGATAGTACACAATTTTGGGCTCCACAGACAAAATGATTGTTTTGCCATGCTCTTTCTAGCCTGGAAGTCCTCCTAGCCTTCAAAGTGTTTTCTTAAATGGAATTCCGGTAAGTGTTCTATGTCTAACAAGTATACGATCTTCGACGTAAAAACAAATCTATAGAGTAACATCTGTCTTTCGAACGCAGAAAATCAGACCTAAGGCCATGTGGAAATAATATTTTTTTGCACTTGGTACCGTTGTATCCACAGGGAACGTGGTGTTCCTTAGATTTAATGATGACATTACTTACAGATGCTTTATCTATTATATCGTCGTTTAAACATAAGAGAGGAACCACAGCAGATCTCAGAGATGGCAAAAATGTCCTAACTCCAGCGCCGGAAACTCTTTGCATACGTTGTCGTTGCACTCCTTGTTGAAATACATGCCTCTTCTATGTCGCACCCTGCTTGTGCTCACCAGGCAAGCTCGATGTAGTAGCTGCTTAGGCTGTCTCCGTGTATGTTCATGTTTCTTGTGGCATCCACTCGCCGGCACAGACACGCATACTCGAATTTGAACAGCATTGGTGTGCACCTGTGGTTTTATTCAGTGCTAGGAAACGGCGTCAGGTTGTTTTTTTCAGGTGGCAGAAATTTTATCCGTAGAATGAGAGGTTTGCGTTTAGGCGCATTGGTATGAGCAATGCCTTTGCTTATCGCACTGATTTTGTGCATCTGCCTACCATTACTCATAGCTTTATTAGTTTAAACTTGTAGTAATACGTAGAATAGGTAATGAGTAACGTAAAGGCACAGCATACTATACTGATGGCCTACTTCAATGTCAAGGTAGGGAAGAAGCTGGCTGCAGACCAGCAGTAGGCGACTTGGGCAGGTACTAGAAGTTCCAGTGGAGAGTAATTGATAGAGTTTGCAAAACGCAATAATTTGCGGATCTTTTTAACTTCTTTCGAAAGCGACGGAACAACAAGGGAACATGGAGGAGCCCTAATGGCATAAATAGGAACGAAATGGGTTTTACTATAAGTGCAAACGAATGCATTGTGCAGGAGTTGAAGTACTTGGCATGATGGGATGCAGTAGCTATGGAATGCTAAGGGCTTGAATTCACGGAGCCTCGAGATAGAATGACAGAAACTCATACGCAAGACGCCAATGATCAGCTACCACTGCCGAATCAAGTAAACAAAATCAGAGGCATGCTTCAGAGCAGTTATTCCGCTCTTATCAAAGAAAAAGGCCTTGGCGTCGATGCAATAAATGGTAAAATGAAGTGTAATTACGGAGCATGCAGGGAATGTTTAAGGCACGGTAATTGGACAGGACACTAGCAAGCTTTCCAAGGACACAGACACCTTAAGAGAAAATGTCAAAACATTAAAACTTGAAGTACAACAGACAAAATAAAACTAGCAGAACTTTCGAATTTAATGGATAAGCCTAATATATCTGATGTAAGAAGGTACAACATGGACAGAACTGAACATGCTCTATAAATGGAGGAAACTGAAATGGGTAAAGCCAACTGTCTGTAATAATGAGCACGTAGGCAAAGTAACTATCAATACGGATAGAATAGCTAAAGTAGGGAATAGTTAAGGTAAGGAAGGAGTTTAACAAATATCTGTAAAATAGCTGGGCAACCGCAACAAGAGTGTAAAACTACGAGCACACCAGAGGACATCATAGCCTTGAAAGCTATGATGTCCTCTGGTGTGCATCATAGCTTGAAGAGAATGCAAGTGGGAAAGGTAATGGAGACGATGAAGGTGACATGAGACCTGCTGGAAGACGGGAGGCATATTTTGTTAGAAAACATGTCCACCCTTTTTACAACATATTCTTGACAGACATGGTACAATAATCTTAGGAGAACACTAACATGATTTTAAAAGAGGACGACAAGGACTTGAAGAATAACAGGCCGATCAGCTTGCTCTCTATCGTATACAAGCTATTCACCAAAGCTAACTGCTAACTAACTTAGGACACTATTACACTTCATTCAACGAAAGGATTACGCGCGATTTCTTACACGCTACTCTACAATTGCTCTCATTCATACTATGAATCAGGTGACAGACATATGTTCTGGTACAGCCAACCATTATATGTAGCCTTTATAGATTGTGAGGAAGTTTAATTCAGTAGAGATATCTGCCATCATTCAGACACTCCGAAATGAGGGCGTGAGCGAAGCTTATATAAACATGCTGGAAGATGTCTACAGCGAATACACTGTCATCTTTGATGTACATAGAGAAATGGACAGAATACAAAAAAAGGAAGAGTGTAAGACAGGTTGATACGATCAGCCCACTCCTATTTACCGCGTGCTTGCAGAGGCTTATCATGAGAGGAGTTTGAAATACAAATAAAGATCTGTATTTTGTAACCTGCACTTCGCCGATGACACTGTATCGCTGAGTAACTCAGGGGACGAACTGCAAGTAATGATTACTAAGTTAGCCAAAGAGAACAGAAAAGCAGGTATAATATTTATACTGCAGAAAATGAAGGATTGTAAAACAACCTCGAAGTGAAGCAGCGCTTCGAGATAAGTAGCATTCACATGAAGCTGTAAAAATGTACGTGTACTTAGGGCAGGTAGTAACGGTCGAGCCGAACCACGAGAATAAAGTAACTGGAAGAATACAAGTGGGGTGCAACCGTTTGGCAAGCATTCTGAAATCATGAATGTTAGATTGCTGCTATCCTACATCAACTAACTCTAACACCAACAAGTGATTGTTTGGAAGCAATCAGGGTCAACCTTGAAAAGAGAATTGTTACCACGTTGTATCCGTGAACGAAACGGAAGGAGCGCTCTCATTACTATCAAAACTACAATTAGCATTATCTCAATATACACTCGTTCAGGCCTAGCTTGGTTCTGTAACGAACTGAATGGCATGTGAACTCAGATTTTGACGCGACAACGGAGCTAAGGAAGTTCATGCAATCAGAACAACGAGTGGCCGCTTAGTTACAAGAAAACTGTTAGGCCTTGGCTGTAGCAAAGTGCTAGCACCTTTTGCTCGCTACACATAAGCAGCTGCTTTGTCTAACGTCTGGTTTGCTAGACTGGTACTTCAACTTGAAGTAAATCGGATGTGGTGCAGTGTAAAAGCTCAATGTTTGCACGCACAGCGCAAATATTTCCGCTGTTTTGCAAGATATCCTTTACGGTGACGCAGCCAGCACCCTTTCACCTTCAGTGGAACAACGTGATACGATGCCACACTCAAGAAACATTAGCCCAGCGCTCTACGCGAAAGTGCCGCGTTGAACCTGTTAAGTGCAGCCGTGTGTTTTTTACCAGTGTTGCCACCACACGGAGCATTCTCTGTAGTTGCGAATAAATTGGAAGGAACAAGCATTAAAACCAAGTTAACTGGCGGAAAAATGGTTGAGGCTTTTGTTCCTGCAGTGAACATATTCAGGCTGGTTTTAATGATGTTGACAATTTCGAGGATGATCTCACAGGCGAATTAGGTAACTTAAAAATCTAAATACTCAAAACAAAGCCTTTCTTGAGCTTCCTCTACAAACTTAAGTACAAAATGAAACGCCAACTTAAGGCGGCTGAAATCACTACTGGAAACTGATAAGTGTTTCCAATAAAGCAATATTTTGTGGTAATATAGTTAATGATTAGGCGTTGCAAAATTAGCTGTAAAGAAGGGCGTGGAGGGAGAATTGAGAGCGTTCAGTGAATAGTTTTACCAGAGTCCCTTAATACCGTTCTGGTCACGAAACTTCTCCGTCACTCTATGGGAGAGCTTGATATGGTGCCAAGAGCGGCCCGCTACGCGGCGCAAGCCGTCCTAGGGGGGCCATCGCCCCGCTGCGCCCGGCGGAACGCACTGGCCGCGGCGGCATCCCGAAGGCGTTGTGTGGTGGCAGCTCGCGGTTTCTGCATCAGCGAAACGCGAACTTCATGTGCCAGTGCACCGTGCTCAAGGTGGACGGCATGAAAATTCGAATGAACAATGCCTAAGGCGTGCTGTGTGACGGTTGCAGCTCCGGATACCGAAGCAACAAAGAAAAGGCGTCGCTCTTCTGTTTCCCAAGTAGCGCCGCAACTCCGAGAGAAACGGAAGCGAGCTATACCCGCGGTGGGAAGCTGGCGGTTTTAGCTTCGAAAGTAAGAACGTTCGGGAGTGCGAAAAGCATTTTGATGCCAGCGACGTTGTGAGAACCGACGAGCACATCGTGAACGGGTGGTCGTGTCGCTTCAGCGAGAGAGACCGAGGCTTCGTACGAACGAAGTTCCAAGAATTTTGACGGGCTCCCGGCGTACCTGACAAAGCTGAAACCGCATTCACGGCCTGCGACTCAGAGGCAACCAGTGAAGAGGCGGCGCGAATTGTCACCGTAATGCGCAGCAGTGGAATGCCAAAATGTCAACACCGACTCGGCAGGAGAATGTCTGTTGCACTTTTTAGGGACAACAGCTGTGGTTGTACACTTTTTTTAGATGTAGATTACATTTCTTCACTCGAGAAAAAAACAAAGCCTCGCGGGCAACTGTGCGCAGTTCATGCCCTGCAAGTGGTGGGTGGAAGCCACAGTGTTAAGCATAATGGCTGTGTATGTGAGCACGCCTTCCCATTTGTATATAGTGTTGTATATCTTGTATACATTACACTGTAATATTTTCGTACTATTCATATTTATCTGCATATAGTGTAAATAGTGTATATTCAAATACAGTTTATTTTAGGCAGTGAGCTAAGGCAGAGTGCAGCTGTTAATAAAACGAAATACACATTGTACAGTAGAGTCACAGATTGTGTAACATTGCTCAGAACAGCTGCAATAGTTTCTAGTGCTTTTCTTCTCCAAAGTGTTGTTCTCAGTGTATTTTGTGTAAATAAATGTTTTCCAACTTTCTCCCCATTACATGCTCCATATGTGAATCTCCCATTCATAAGTACACACCTGACTACTAGGCGGCGTATCATTTGCACCAAGTTTAAGATTTATTACATGCCTGAAATCATAAACGCCCTTCCCCCCCTTCCACCCAAAAAATAAAAACAAATGTGTGATGAGGTACCTCGGTAGTGGCAGAGGCGGCCAAGCGACTAGCACTGGCATCAAAAAGAACTTCCAGATTAGGCTGCTGTACTTCCGTTCCCGGAGAATCATGGGTTGTCGGCCGGTAAATAATAATGCCCTAAACAGTAAACACAAGGAAACGTCAAGCGGCGGGTGTCCCGTGTAAACTGCCTGGAAAGAAGTGATCAATCAAATGTTGGGCACGTTTAGAGCGGTCACGAAAGCCCTCGGCATCGAAAGTCCCCGCGTCAAAAAAGCGATCAATTGCTCACAAACGTGTGTCCAAAACAACTGCGCATTTGGGTATAAACTCAATTGAAAGGTCTGGAATAAAACTTCTGGCTCAACCATTCAGTTCATTTGAATACTTGGGTAGTAGCGCGCGAGAGGCGAGCCGGATATAAACCAATGTGATTGCTCCTGTAATACCCAGTCGTGTTTCATTTCGTTCACCTTCCCCCCCTATTAGCGGCCCTACCAGAATATAAAGCTCACCTACCGCATAAACATAATCGCCCTTTGGCCGGGCGCAAATACAAACATGTTGTCGAGCAGATCAAGCAGTAGCTGCTCGCACCAGGAGCATGGAGCATAAGCATCGTCTTTCAACACTTGCGAGCTATAGCTCGCAAGTACCGCTTCGAGGCATCGTAAGTATGCATATGATTGGGCTATGAGACAATTATTGACACAATGCGTTATCGCGCGGTGTGAGAACACTTTTAATGCGCTGCTGTTATAAGGTGGGCCCGCACTTCCAAGTAAACTACGCGTGCGTTCCAAAGTAAACAGCTCTCATTTGTCGTCGACACTGGATACCGTTTCAACTTATTATCTGGTGGCATTGATGCGTTCAGAGACGTTTAAAAAAAGGTAACAGGAAGAACAGCACGCACATAATCGCGTCGAAACGTCGGCTGCAGTGCGCATACAAGCCCAGCAGTGGCGGCGGCTTGTGGCCCTCATACGACGGGTGGCGCCTCTAGCGACAGATTTTGTCCCTATATCAACCTTCGGGCGGAGTTTCGTGACCAGAAAAAAATTGAAGGACTCTGGTTTTACTAAGGATATGGTTCGTTCCATGAGAGATAGTGACATAACACTGGGGCACATAGAACAGTGAAAAACGAAGAAAAAGTGATTTTTTTACTGTTAGGACAAGGCGTGCAGCGTCCTAATAACTACAATGTGGTATCTGAGCAAATACAAATTTACTGCCCTTCTAGTATTCAGCGATATAAGAATCAGCGTTAGTAGATGTGGCATCTCGGAGGGCGATATAGTGAAACTGACGTTCACATGCCAAAGTGTTGAGGTCGAGAAAGTTTTCGGGTGCGAAAGCTAAATGTCGGTTGTTAGTTACCAGACATCACAATAAAAAATTGTGGCGTCCTTCTCCGCATTATGACATTCGTTGCTAAAGGCAACAGGTACATTTCTGCTTGCCCCTCGGAGGATTCTTAGGTTGAGCTAATGTCGAGAAAGAAAAACGATAATGTATGAAGTGCGAACCTAAATATTAGCTTCCGTGTTGTGAGCGACCACTACACCCAATTTGAGAACCCTTCTAGCTGTAGTTGTGTTAGTTGATTACTTAGGTGAAAGCTTCTGCATGTCCACCAGCTGTTGTCAAAACACCTTTACCAACCTAAACACCTACAGAAAAAGTACTCTACTTCAGGGTGCTTTTGTCACATGTATTTCATAGGACGAATCAACTTTCAACTGAAAAAATGCGGCAGCATGAATGACGCACGTTTTGAGCCTGTTTTAGGCTAGTTATTGCTATGTAGCACTATTGCTGCGTAACACTATTTTATGAACATGTTAATTCCTACAGGTGCGTGAAAAAAATCGGGATGACCACAGTATCAAATGGACACAGTAATTGTGTCGTTTATGCAGGCTTGTATTATCAGTCGAGACGTGCTTCGTCTTCTGAATTAGATATCATAAAAGCGCAGTGTGCGAGCACAGATCTTCGGTTAAACAAGCACACTGCATGTTTGCAAGGCCCTGCATACTTTTTCTACTCGCGACGGCACAAACCGCAACGGCTGCGACGTGTCGCGCCGCAGAGCATGGCTGGCTGCTCGCGTGCTATACGCAGACGTGGCCGTGGCTGTACGCCCACTTATCACAAGAATTCATATGCCATCCTTCTGAGGTCTACGCTTGTATCACTGGTATTAATGTAGGGGCTTCATTTGCTTGGAGTGTGCTACTTCCATTTGCCAGGTACAGGTTCAGCCAGGCGAATAGTTTTGACCTAAATACAACTACTGCGGTCTTCGTCCACATCAAGAGCTTGCGACAATATTGTCTTGGCTATCACTTGCGACACAGCCTTCAGCAACTAATTTGTAACAAGCTATAGTAAGTGTTGGAAAGAGACTTTGAAACCTTCCTGCTTAGCACTTAGTTTTGAGCGGTCACTTCAAATGATCATTATGCGACCTTAGAGGCGTATATATACCCTTCATAGTAAGTTACAGGGCTCATGGCACAGCATTAGCTTCAGTGTTTAGCGATCCTGTTAAAAAGGTAAGAAAATATTTACTGGTGTTACAAATAAAATCTTTAGCGTGTATTGATTGTAAATTGCAGACCTCTTCTACGTTTAGCAGTGTTAACGCGTCCAAGTTAACCATGACTTTGGCTTTGGCGGATAATTGGAAGCTTTACAAATATCATCATTTATTTGAAGGTGCTTAATCACCATAAACCACACAGACTAAGTGCATATGTGTATTCATTTGTTGAGCGCAATGCTATTATTTCGTCCAGCCTTCCAGTCCCCCAAGACTTGACACTGTCTACTTTGGTGGAAATAGGGTGAGCATTTCATCTCTAACTAAATATCTAGTCTTTCGTCTTAAAGAATTCTATTACCCAATGTCTACCTTGAACATAGTGAAAATTGGACACGCGACAATAGAAGGAAAAACATTGGTATTGTGAAACTATGATTTATACTATTGAGACAATAGCATGCTGCAATTATTGTTGCTTAAAAGATGACGGAACCAACCAACCCAAAAACAAGACATCGGGAACGTCTGCCACTTCTTCTGCAATGGTCCTCTACAATTTCCTAGCACAAAAGCTATTCTAAGATTGGTCACAGTTGTACTTCTCAGTAACGTTTTTTTTTGCGTAAATCAATCTTTTACGGTGTAGCAGGTATGAATTAGTTTCACGATATGTGCTGAAAAAAAAGAACTGCCTCGCGAGCCGACTTTCTGACCAGTATTTTCAAAACCCCAAGCATACTGAATGTTCTAACCTCGCACAGAAAAACTAGTTTGACCTAACGTCTTTTCAGCTTTTGAGTGACTGTACGATGTCCCATTCTGTTAATACGGTTATAACCAGCAGTAGTGAAATTTCACCATTATTCTAACTTTGTGACTCAGCGAGTTCTTATATACGTTGTGGGTAGTTGGTTGCCGTGTTCTCATGGTCAAGTCAATGTTTGAAGTCTCACTTGGGTAATAAAATGCGAGTGAAAGAAGCACTATTTTTGGTCATTTGAAAAGGCAACAAAAGGCGCTAAACTGCAGTAAAGTGTCTGGAATTTTGAAGATGATTGCCTCACTAATTAAATCACCATTTCCTTCTCGGTTCTTAAGAATTGTTGAGTTTCTCAAGCCTAGTTCACAAAAGTCAACGGAAGAAGGAACATCTGCAAATAAATAACGAAGGGTACTTAATATTGCGTTTGCCTAGGCATTGTATACGAATGTGTTGTGAAAAGGTGTTTATTAGCCTGGCAAACTGCTTTATTAATGTGTGAGGTAGATAATATCATGGGTGATTGCCCAGTTCAATTCAATCTCATTTATGAACTCGTGTTATATTAGATGCTAAATTCCGCAACGATGAAGCGATGAAAAGGGCAATTATGCGTACGGGAAAAACCTCACGTTTGAGTATATCTGTACTTGTCTGTGTTGCACTCTTCATTGTACCGTTACGACGTATCATCTCAACATGCGGTACTAACTCGTCAGATGTGTTACTTGATCGAATTTCCTGTTACTATCGTCATGATTATTAGTTGCTGCAAAGCCATTAGCAACTCAAATTGCCCTTAATTTTCATGCGTTCAGAACCGAGGTTAAACAGGTTGACTGCATGGTACGCAAATTTGAGGTCGTCAATTTAGGTGATTTTAGTGATCTGAGATTGCTTGTGTAGACTTTGCAGCATAATCCACAGGACACAAGACATCATTTATTGCCTATAAAATACAAACGGACTCATTCTTTGCTTTTACTTGACGAACACTTTTTGTCTTGCAATGAGCAGCTTCACCACGTTTAGCCATAAACTACGAATTTGGGAGGATATAGATAGCTATGCAAATATGCATTCGCTTTTTGAGATATGCACTGTTAATTTTTTCAGGGTTCAAGTCCTCCTATTCTTGAAACTGTCACCTTAGGTGGGTTTCAGGTAAGCATTTCTTGTTTAAACACAGCTCCAGAAACTCGCGTGCAGTCCTTCTCGCGGTACTCCCGGTCGGATCACGGACGTTCTGTAGCTCGTGCTCTGCTCGTGCTACTCCAGGCAAGCTCGACATTGTTGCTGCGCAGACTGTTTCCGTATATGGGCGGGCCGCTCGCGTTAGCTGCTCTTGACATCTGCTTGGCACTGCGAGGTGAAACATAAGGGGTGCAGAGCTGTGGTTTTGCTCATTTCTAGGTAACGATGAAGATGGTTTTTAGAGGCGTAGCTCCTTATGACTTAGGCTTCTCTGTTGGCGCTGGAATTGGCTTCTTGCACCTTACCACGATTGACGATGATGATGACATTGGTGATGATCAAGAAGAAGCACGTTTTATACCGAAGGTTTTCTTTCTGCCATCGTGGCACACCCGAAGCAAGGTACCCACTACAAGTCTTATTGATGATGATGCCACTCAAGACAATTAAATGCGTTGCAGCCCACATATTCTCTATCTGATATCACGCTAGAGCATATGCAGGTGCTGAACTATGATATGTCATTAGCGTCATCATCATGACCATGGCGAGGACGCTGATGAAGATGCAGATTCGAATGATGATCGCGAACAATGACTGGATTGTGTGGTGAATGGCATATCGGTATGCAGCGCTGCATTTTGTATGATTGGAAATAAGCGACAACCACCAGGCGAAGGAGCCCAGTTGTCATCTTTGTCACATTATGCTAGATCCGACACCACAAAGCGGTAATAATGAAGGCAAAATTGAATTCACAGATAAGAGAACCGCCAGGTCTGCACAGAATGTGCAGGGCAGTCACAGTATTAGTTGGAAGAACAGCTTTCAGTGCCTTTGTTTAGGAGTATTATTCAAATTCTACAAGTGCGCTTGCAGTGTTCACACTTCGTCATAAATCACCATATACTTTGTGTATTGGGAAGCATTCTTTTTCATTGTTTGTTACCTGCCAACTCTGCCACATACCTATTCGAAGGGATAGACCAAGAAAACTTGCAGCCTATTTATACACTGGGAATAGTTACAAAAAGTGAATCAACAAAAGAAGTGCTAATTCAATATCGAAAGACTGAAACATCGGGCTGACCAAATGGTTGAGTTTAACTCAGCCGATAAAAATCTCTAGATGTCTTGAATTTTTTCACATTGACAATTATATCACTAAAGTTTGCAAGTATGTCACAAAGCAGATGTTATGTTGAAATCTGTTAAAATATTGACTAAGTTACAAACTGCATCAAATATCTTTCTTTGACAATGTCCCATGACGGAGGTACCGAAACTCCGCAGTGTTTTGCTGTTAAACTTGAAAACTTACACAAAAAAAAATACCTGGAGCTATTTTCCTAATAAATTAAAAACTCCGTCATGATAAAAAATAATGCTCTTTTTTCATTTTTGGTGGTTTAGCCCGAGGGAGATAATGCAACACAATATCTAAGTTATTGATGGTTTAATTGGGAACCAGCGTCGAATGTTGATCGAAGTAACTTCAGAATTTCTAGATTGACTCCACTGAGGTTTTCTAAAAATTCTCATGTGCTGATAATCTGTCCGTTAAATAACTCTTTTCATCCCACCTGTACACATGGGTGATTTTCTACATATGATCGATGCTTTGTAATTATTTTTGGTAGTACTAAATTTACATATCCATGAAGTGAAGATTGGGCTAACTAATTGGTCAGTGTATTTACCTGTATGTCACAGTGACTTGCGATTTACTTGGAAAGTTTCAGTTGTCGCAGTAATATTGTGCGCATATTCACGACAGCTAATGGTTACCTGAAGCTGCAAGAGCTGTACATAGCGAAAGAGAATCAGTCTTGAGTATTGCACTGATTTTGCTTCAAGGCAGTTTTCAAAGCGCTAAAATAGTATTCATTATCTCAGCTTCAGTAATAGTAGTGGAATCTGCCAATTTCGCTGAAAATCACCAGCCGAAGTAATCAAACACAATGCCACTGGCGCTTTATTATACACAAAGCGTCCGTAGCTATTATATTTATTGTTTTCACATGAACAATGTTATTTTTATTCTTTATTTAAAAAATATGAGATGATTGAACTTGGATTATGGGGGTGAGAAAATTCCGTCCTATTCTATCGCAATTTTTCAGTTATTCCTTCAGTTTCAATTACCATGTTTACTTTTATGCTTTACAGTTGTGTTCAATCTAAATTATCTGGGGTGAATGAAATCGCAGGCAATGAAAAACGCCAGGACTGCGCGGAAGGCGCAGCGCTTTGACAACGAAAGATAGAAGAGCGATCTTTCAGAGCCTTTTCGAAACACTTATCGGTTAACTACTGCAAGACACTTGCTCGATACCCACTAAATCATTAGAAATAAAGTTGTTTGGGTAGTAGGCCGGCATTCACTAGGCTTTTTTGTCATTTTTCTCAGAAGCGTGGTAGCCTCTAAACACTTGCGAAGAATTTTGTGCCAGTTTTAATGCAGTGGCTGACGACGATGTGGAATTATGGCAAAACTGGTTATGTGCCACAGTTAATCGGGGATCAATAACAAGCTTTTGTAGTGGTTTGGAGCATTGCATAGCCCAATCGTTACGCTATTCGCATTGTGCGACGACTGATTGTTCTTTGGCTGTTTTAAAACGCTTTAAAAGTCGTATTAACACGATTGCTTACCCGACATCAAGCCTGCCTAAGGCAAGTTTGAAAAGAAGTCACAAGCAGCGGTGTAACTGGGTGGTAGAATACTAGGCTGGCACCCAGTGGACCCGGGTTCGAGCCTCACTGTGTCATTGGTGGTATGTGAAGCCTGCCTAAAGTAAGTTTGACAACAAGTTGCAACCCATAGCGGCAACGGCTGCAAAAGCAGAAGGTGTCGGGGTCAAAAATGAAGGCATACTCAGATCTTCTAGCTGATAACCTGTAATTTTTAGAAAAATTTGTACCAGGACTATGCGAAATCTACATACAAGTGCTGGCACGTATGCTTCCTGGTGATGTATACTATATTAGCCGCAAAAATGTGGAGTACCATACACGTATGTAGCGCTTCTTAACTGTGCCATCTTTCGTCATTTTGGGGAAACCGTGATACCTGCTACGCACTTGCAAGAAATTTCATGAAAATATTTATGCTACGGTGGACGAAGATCAAGAATTATGGCTGTAGCACGCGATGACTCATGTGTTACGCAATTCGCAATGTACGACGCTTGGTTTTTCCTTTGCTGTTGTAAAACGTTCGAGTACTCATACTAACAAGATTAGTTTCCCCAAACTTGCCTAAGGCCAGCTTCCGACAAAGTTTCAAGCACCGGCATGGCTCAGTAATACAGGGCTGGCACTTCAGAGGCCTGAGTTTTAATACCATTGTGTTCGTCATGTTTTTCATTTGTTCAACTTTTTATTTCGCACGATAGCAAATACAGACAATGGCGGCGGTGGCAGGCAACTACGGTGCACACGACCGTTGTTGTGATTGCTGTAAAACATAGCGGTTGTGACCAATGAACAGTTCTTTTACTGTACACCTTTTGACAATCATTTTATGCGTGAGTGGTCAATGTCATGAGTTGGTTACGGTAAGAAGAAATGATGGAACTGCTTTGCTCATTTATGATTGCTGAGTTCATGAATATATCATGATTTGTCATGATTTGTCATGAATTGGGCCAAGCCCAATTCATGATAAGTCATGAAGTGGGTTTGGCAGAACCTTCATCGGACGGACGCTCATGCATTTCTGCTTTTCGTCCAGATTGCCCTGTTGCGGGCGGATGCCGCCGTGGGATTTGCAGATATTGCCTCACCGCAAGACAGTACCATCGCGCATGTGCAGGGACAAGGCCTCGATGGAACATCATCATGGGAAGCTACGCCTCAGGTGTTGTGTCGACGCCATGACGTTCGCAGTGTGACGTCAGCGGACACTGACCAGCTAGACTATAAAACCAAGGTCC
>NW_023614110.1:0-39450 GCF_013339725.1 Rhipicephalus microplus | reverse complement strand
ATAACGCTTAACAGTTTAACTAAAACACACTTGAAATCAAAACACACCAACCTTCTTCGTAAATATGTTATTTTCCAAAAGCACCAAGATGATGCCAAGACATGACCCGGAGGTGTTGCCATTATGGTGAATCAAGTGATTGCATGCACACACTTTCAACTGCAAACATCTCTTGAGGCAGTGGCCGTTCGAACTGTGCTTTTTGACAAACTCGTAACAATTTCGACTCTTTACGCTTTTTCAAGCTATCACCTACAAAAACATGAATTCTAGTCCTTAATCGATGAATTACCGGAACCTTTTGTTCTCCTTGGAGACTTGAATGCGCATAGCAGGCTATGGGGCAACTCTCGTTGTGACGCCCGAGGTCGACTGATTGAACAGTTTCTTTTCTCTTCGAGTGCGTGTCTTCTGAATCGAAAAGAACCAACTTACTATAATCTTGCTAACAATATTTACTCCTGAATAGACTTAACCATACTGCCTCCATTGCTTGTGCCTCTTCATCACTGGAAAGTCACCACTAATCCCTAGAGAAGTGACCACATTCCCGTAGTTTTGAACACACCTACATCAACTGAATGCCCGCCACAGGTTCCCAAATGGCTATTAAGCAAAGCCAACTGGGAACAGTTTTTTACAATCACTCACTTAAGTTGGCGCGACATATGTACTTTAAGCATTGATGCTGCTGTCAACTACTTCACTTCGTATTTGATTGATGCAGCAACAAAATGCAGCCCACAAGCGAATGGACACTCTGGAAAACGACGTGTGCCATGGTGAAACTCTGAGTACCGAAAGGCGCGCAAGCAGCAAAACAAAGAATGGAGGTTGCTTCGGCACTCACCGACAGCCGGAAATCTTGACAGCTTTAAGAAAATAAAGTCTCAAGGCAGGAGAACACGTCGGCAGGCCAGAAGAGAAAGCTGGAGGGAGATTCTGTCAGGGATCAATTCATACACACAGGATGCTAAAGTCTGAAACATGGTTTGTAGGGTAGCAGGAAGACAAGCACACACACTCCCACTGGTAAACACACAGGGTGACGCCTAAGATCACGTGAACTTCCTCGGTGAACACTTCGAGCGGGTGTGCAGCTACTCGCACTATACTGACTCTTTCCAAAAATACAGAACTAAAATAGAAAAGCAAAAACACGAACACAAATGTACGAGATACGAGGCGTACAACCAAGCTTTCAGCTTAGCTAAGCTCCAAACATCACTGAACCCCTGCAATGATTCCGCTCCAGGTTCTAACCGTGTGGTTTAAGAAGTGTTAAAAAAGCTACCAATCGAAATTTCAAAAAACCTTACTTTGTTTGTACACTACTATTTGGTTCTCTGGCACTATCACTACTTCCTGGAAAGAGGCTATTGTTATTCTCATTTTGAAACAGGGCAAGGACCCTTCTTTAGTTTCGAGTTACAGACCTATTTGCGCTTACAAGCGGTCTGTGGAAACTTTTCGAGAAATGATCAACTGCCGACTTGTACATTTCCTTAAAATAAACAATTTGCTGGACCTATTTCAGTGCGGGTTTCGGGAGAGCAGATCCACCACTGACCACCTTGTTCGTATCGAGGCACAGATCAGAAACACTTTCATTCATAAGCAATTCTTTCTCTCTGTGTTCCTTGATATCGAAAAGGCATATGATACAACATGGTGCTTTGGAATACTAAGAGACCTGTCCCACCTTGGCGTGCGTGGCAGAATGTTTTCTATGATCGAAAGCTACCTGTCAAACTGGACACTCCGAGTTCGATAAGCAGCGTACTTTCCCAAACCTTTGTCCAAGAAGCAGGCGTGCCGCAAGGTGGTGTACTTAGTTGCACACTTTTTTTTCTCAAAATGAATTCTTTGCACTTGTCCATCCCTCGCAATATGTTTTATTGTACATATGTCGATGACGTCCAGCTTGGCTTTAGATGTTCCAATCTGGCCATGTGTGAGCGCCAGGTTCAGCTTGGTTTGAACAATGTCTCCAATTGGGCTGAAGAAAACTGGTTCCGGCTGAATGCACAGAAAAGCACGTGTGTCTTGTTTTCCAGGAAGAGAGGTATTCATCCCGAACCCGATATTGAAATGCCTGGGCAACGTCTTTACGTTAAATCCGAACACGAATTCTTAGACCTAATCTTGGACACCAAGCTAACCTTCATACCACACATCAAATATTTAAAAAACAAGTGCCTGAAAGCTATGAACGTTCTAAATGTGTTGTCTCGCACTACAGGGAAAGCGACAAGAAGGGTTTATAGAATCTGTATAAAAGACTCGTACGTACTCGCCCAGAATATGGGGCAATATCATATCAGTCTGCGACACCTACTGCCCTTAAAATGCTTTATCCTGTTCATCATCTATGCATCCACCTCTCTACAGGTGCTTTTCGCACTAGCTCCGTAGAGAGCCTGTACGTGGAATCAAACGAATCGTCGCTCCACCAACATAGTTGTTACATATCTTTTAAATATTATATTAATGTAAACGCAGACAAGGGTCACCCATCACATTCCACAATCAATGAAAGTCAAGCGTTGCTGTGTTTGAAAAACGGCGTTCTATGAGACAGCCCTACTCACTCCGTTTGAGGGGCTTAGCAAAGAAAACCGGTGTGCTATTCAAACACCGCTTCATGGCTCGCGCACTAAGCCTGCCACCATGGTAGTGGCAGGCAATAGGTTGCGACGTGTCTTTCTTGGAGGTTACAAAGCATGCACCTATCACAAATATCCAGACATTCTTCATTGAACTACAACATAAACACACATGTCCTTAGTTCATTACGGATGCTTCAAAGTCTAACACTTATGTATCGTACGCAGCCGTCGGCCCATCCTTTTTGGAAGCTGGCGTTCTGTACTCTGGTACAAACATGTTCACTGGCGAAGCTTATGCCATACTTGCGGCCGTTAACCACAATAAGCAAACAAAACTACAGAAGGCAATAATATATACAGATTTTGTAAGCGTTGTAAAAGCTCTGAAAACACCTAAAAATCACAAAAACCTCGTCCTTGTCTTGCTTTATTCAATCCTATGCACAGTGTACTCATCCATGCAGCGTGTTGTAGTCTTCTGGGTGCCTGGACACCGCGAAATACAAGGCAATGTTCTGGTGCACCAGCTAGCTGGATCTGGCTACAAAACGGCAAAAATACATCGATACTAGTTCCTGCACTCGACTTGAAAGCCTTTTTAAAACGAAAGCTCAGGGATTATTGGCAGAGCACATGGGACACACACACAGGTAACAAATTGCATATCATCAAGCCGCAACTTGGTCATTGGCCGCCAGTATCAAAATCACGCCACACAGAAGTAATACTCACAAGGTTAAAAACAGGACATACATACACTACATATTCATTTCTTCTGTCTGGTGGCGATCCACCTTTGTGTGAAAGATGTGGAGAAGCGCTCACCATACTTCACATTCTGATCCAGTGTAAGGAGTTGGACACGCTAAGAAGACAACACTTTTCAATACCCTACCGACAGCAGATACCCCTTCAGCCTGGAATGTTTGTCGGCAGGGAACCACGTTTTGCACATAAATCATTGTTAACTTTTTTGAGAGAGGTTCATAGCTTTCATACTATATACCCGGGAGTTGTGTAGCACGACCTCTCCGGAGAGGTCTCCGCTGCGGTGGCTACACTCAACAAAGCACTTGCCTCACGGTCCTTGGACGCAAGGGTGTGAATGATGAAGGCACTTGTGCTAATGCCATACATGTCAATCATCGTTTTTGTTAGCCCAAACTTTTGTAGTGCATTAACACCACACACTTTTCACGGCATGGTCATGTTTTTAATAAATCTATGTGTTTACCCGCCTTGGAGCGAGGGATTTTATGGTCCATATACAGCCGCTTATCACAATCATTGCCCATATCTCTTGTAACATTAACTGGCGCTCTTTGGACATGAAATGGCCCTTGCGCCACCAAATATCAAACATCATCATACGAAAAAGAAGCAGAGATGAACACACGTTGACAAGAAACAAGTTGGACGGCGTTTTCTCAGTCGGTATGGTTGTTAAAACAGCGTCTAATTGAGATATTGACATGAACAACCAACTAGCCCCAATCATCGCCTTACTTCCAGTAACTCTTACACTTTATTACCAATAATCTATGAAAGGTGTGAAACGGCAGTCTACAGATGGACCCTCAAGCATTAACGAGCCATCGGGGAAATGACCTGTGTGGCGACCTTACTCTACTCGATTCTGGTATATTAGATCAACATTCTTTCCTTAAATGTTCTTTTTTGTGTGTGCGAATGGGGAGTATTCAACCTCACGTAAAAGCGTGTTTTCATAAGTGCTTCCTGCCACTTCTAGTTGAGCAGCATGCGTCAGTGCAGGGCTTGTAAAACAATCCTCAATATTTCTGCCATGCATGCCTTCGAGTTGATACGTCTTATGCACTTTCTTCACATTGACGCACATTATCAATCATTTAAATGAATGACTGCCTGCGTCTTGTACAGGAATTATCCGTAAAATACCACCTTGATTGATAGCGAAGTCATTGATGGTGTGATAATGCAACCGAGCATCATTCTCGCGCGAAATTTTATGCATAGGGCGAAGCAATATTCAAGCGTCCAATTGGCACTATTGGAATTGTATTTGACAAATGGATCTATTGCGGCTGTACGCTTAGGTAATTGTAGTCGCATTTTGGGTTTGCAAATGATCCCCCGCAGCAAACTTGAGCTTGCATGGAAAGCCCTGCAATGTGCTTCATAAAATGCTAGATAAGGAACAAAGGCTGCTGACACGCAGATCGCGAGATACAATCCCGGCTTCGGTGGCCGCATTTTCAATAGCGGCTAAAGTGCTTCAGACCCATGTGTTCAGATTTCAGGGCACGTTCAAAACCCTAGATAGTCGAAATTTCCGGAGCCAATTACTGAGGCGTCTCTCACAATCATATGGTGATCTTGGAAAGTTAAATCACAGGTATCAGTCAATCAGAAATAAGCACTAAATGCTGAGTTGTGTAAAAGAATCTCACGAACAGCATCCATTTCCTGTATCTTTTAGAGCGCCACTCTTTGGTACCTCTTCATGCGTATGGCAGCATCACTGTTACCCTAACGGATAGGCATAAAAAGTGAAATGAGGAAGATGTAGTCCTTATATAATGGTGCTTGAATCAGGGCCTCTTTGTGGCAGTCGAGTATTCTACTTAAGAGCTACGCTGGCACCTGAAACACATTAGTAAAAATTGCCCTACAGGCGTCAGGCGAGGCAAGAAATTGCGTTCACCTATAGGGCATAGCCTAGTATAGAGGTAAAATAGTAACGAGTCATCACAGCATAATAATTACGCACCAAATGTGATTCAGTCTCATCCCCCCCTCCTCTACAGCTCTGTCAATACATCACATCACAGCCAGCCTCGCCGATGCCATGCCGTGCACCTGTGAGTTGGCAAGTTTGAAGGAAAACTGCCACTTCCTACGACCTGTGCCTACAGCAGGAATGTGAGCCATATCTTACACTGTCGCTGCCATCACCACGAGATTGCGCTTTCATTTTGCGTTCATAGTGAGGGAGGCAACAGATTGACGTCACAGACTACCTCGCAGAAGCAAAGTGAAGAGCGAGGCAGCTTTCCTGCGCACCACCGTCACCTTCTTGCCCAGCTGCGGATGTCCGTCGACAACTGACCAAAAGAGTGGCTCGTGATCAGCTTCTTAGTAATTTAATGCGGTGAAGAGTGATTTAGCCTTTGAGCGAACGAAATACTCGGAGCCCTATTTCATGATACATGAACTGCAGGGAATTGTTACGCGTACAATGTTGGCATGTTGGAAGGTAGCCATCTCACCAGCTGTAGATAAGGCTTGTTTTCACATTTGTTCAGCTTATGCAGGTCCTGATGGGTGGCGACTAGATTTGGAGTAACCACAGGCAAATCGGAACAGCACTCCGCCACAAAAATGCGCTGGCTGTTTGAAAATCGGTGCCTCATACATTGGTGGTAGTGCTAATATCCTGCTGATGTGATACAGATATGTTCGAGTCTTTCTTTGTAAGATGAAGGGACTGTTGTTTTTGAAGACAACGTAAAAGCTTGCGTCTAGTTAAAACGTAAAACATGTTGTCTCCGGGCACTACGTGAACGAAGGGGGCAGAATCCACGTCGAAGAATAAACTGTTTATTCGCGCCTAACTTGTGGCCACGCAAAAGGAAAGCAAGACACTGGCACTTATAGCGGTGAACAGAGCGTTGGTCGTCAATAAACTGACAAGCGGCGAAGTGTTTCGGCCTTTGTATACTTCCCATAGATCTTTCTAGCGTTATTACTAGCGGCGAAGTAGGTTCCAGAATAGTCTGAAAAGTTCACAACGTGGGCGTAGCCTTAACAAAACAATCTACTAGAGCCTCAAAGCTCCTCAAACAGTGTAGGCACGGTTTGCGCTGAACATGGTGCAGCGGGGCGATAACAAACTGGAGGAAAGCAACGTGGCAATATGATATTTAAGAAAAAAAACGAAATACTTGATAGTACATTCGTCGCCATTGCTATTTCTGTATAAGGTGCTTCAGCGAGATCGATTATGATTCAGGGTCTTTGAGAAGTCCAACCCACCAGTTTGTAAGTCCATGCAACTGTAGTACTGGACCAGCAGATATGACCAACGCGTGTGCTGCAATATGCATCAACATTTTGCTTGCCGACTTATTTAGCAGCACTGCCATTGCCGAAAGCTTTGCGGCTCACTAAAATTAGAGTTCGCCCTGTAAAAAGTAGTGGAGCGTGTGAGGTTTGTTGAAAAGCAACACAGCATATTAGCACAATGATGAATAAAGCGTGCAAAATATAGAAAAGGCACCTATAAATATTTACAAACCGCTAAAATGGGAGTAACAACTGAACAAAGTTGTGGAGAAAGTGCTTGATCCTTTTTATGCCAGACTCAAGTAGTCGGTGCCTTTTGGTTGAATCCAGTAGTTAAAAACAACCAAGTGTTGAACGCGAAAATTGCACCTCGGAGCTTTCGAAACAAAGCAGTGTTTATGCGGTAACTTTCTAAGATGCTATTTATGCTCTTCGTGCGGAACGCGTCAAATGAGAACGTGGTCAAGTTATACGAAACTGCATGGGAGTTCGAGCATAGCTTTACTCATCAGCGTGTGATATATTTTTAACAAATAATTCACTTGTGTATGTTCGTGCCACCATCTGTATCCTTACAGTATACGTGCCTATGTGTTTCACATTGTTTCCTGAATCAAGGTTCCGGCAAGACCAACTAGAAAGACTAGGGGATGAATCGAGAAAAATTATTCGGCGTGTTAAAGCAAGTTTGTTTTTTAAAGAAACTTGGTTTCGCAAACGTCCCGAGTACCCAGAGAAGATCAGATAAGCTAGGAATGGTTGTTAGCGAAGTATTAGCCGGGATAATAAGTATGAGGAACTTGTACGAAACTGATTATTCATGTGACATTTTTTTATCGTTTGAGGTGTCTGCGAAGTTTTAGCACTCTACACATTGAAGTTGAAAAGAAAGGTGATGCACGGTGATTCGCAGCCTGCACGACTGGCTCAAAATACATTTCCAGCAAGTGTGGATGACTGACATGTGTGGTAATTATCTCGAAGTTCCACAAAGTGCGGTAGCTGCTAAGTTAAAGATAAATGACTATCACTTTAGGATAGAATGTTTGCGAATACGATTCCTCCTCAGCGAAATACATGAATCGTCACTGTAAGGTTGCAATAAAAACCTTCTTAAGACGTGCTTGGGGTAGCAGCAGGCTTCTTTATTATGAATATACCTTTGCACCAATCAGTGATTACAGCTTTATATAGTTTTATAGCATTTGATAAAAACGTCTAAAAAACAGCGACTGCAGTTTTATATCATTTTTCTACTTGACTATATCGTCACATTTTGTTAAGCTTGTGGTTTTAGTGCAAATATTTTGTTCTTGTACGTGAACGTTCATTGTTAGGAGAATATATATTCGTAAACAAAAATTGGGTGCTCTAGTTCTATTTAGTTAAAATGTATCAGGAGCATTATTATCTCGAAATCATTTCAGGTGAGTTGCTACAATGGTTTTACTGATGTATTTCTGTCATGAATATGTCATTGTAAAATACACACAACAGATGGCAAGGAAGCAACAAAATGACACAACGAAGCGCTACTTGCAAGGGGTATTTCGAGGAATTTTAGCGCTTAGGAATGCTTGGGATCATATAACAATAGAAAAGAAATCGCCGCTATTATTTTGTTATTTCATATGCTCACCAGCTACCACAGAACCTGAGGTAGGTAGAGCTGTGCGAAAAGATTATGATTTTTAAAGACGATAGTCTTTCTTGGGGACCTTCGATAAATATTTTGATCTGGCAGCAGAGTGGCGCAGTGGAAGCGTGCTGGTCCCGTAACCCAAAAAATTTTGATCTGTCTGTCTGTCTGTGTCAGAGAAATTTTTTAACGATTTCGAGTACTTGGTACTCAACTATGGGAGCCGTCCCGCTAAAAAGCCTATGACTTTTAACTGTTTAGCTGGTATGTCTCTATGTCTGTCTATCTGAACATTTGTCTCTTTCTCCGCCCTAACAATACCCCAAACGGCACCAAACAGCCAACCCTATTCGCAGCACCCACCAATATTGCTCAAGGTATAGGCGTTCATAGTTGTGCGATTGTCAATTGAAAAGCAATTATTGCACATATTTGAGGCGCCACAGGAATGCTTCGATGTTTTTTTATTTATTTTTTTATACCAGAAGAGGCACGCAGAAGTAACTCTAAGGAATGTAGCGTTTAATCGCGCGTTGCTGACAGTACAACGCGATGCTAAAAAAGGTGTTTCAAACGCTTTGCTAGGACGTCACGGTGGTGGCACCTGCCCGTCGCTTTCGCTTTGCGTTCTACATGTTATCACCTCCGAGACAGGCGCGCATGTTTCTCCGCGGGCTGCACGCCTTCGTTTTCGAAGATAACTGCAGAGGGCACTTGTGTCTAACGTGCCTAGATGTGCTCGATCGCCTCCGCCACACGCTCGAGGCACTCAAACGCAGCGCCTGCCGAATAGCATTCACCAATTTTCTTGCGCAGAACATCAAATAAATGTTTTGTTCACTTTCTCCAGACGCAAGACTATCGTGTTTCGACGACATTTACAGTGTAACTTGTAGATTGGGGCCAATTTCTGTGTTTAAAAAGCTCAAGAAACTCTGTAGCCTTGAAAATGGCACATGGAATAAAGTCAGATGCACAGAATGCCAAGTAAACAAATTTCATTTCAAGATTTTTCTGTGTTATTGGGTTCCGATGTCATGTGGAAAACAGCATTTTGGTGAAAATAGCGAGTTCGTGAATGACCAACGCGGAGAGCATAATGACAGGACGAAGAAATTAGCACCAAAAGAGTTTCTTGCCCTCCAAATTCCTACGTGTGGTTGGCGACTTCTGTTTCGTTACACAACCATGATAGGCAACACAGTGATGCGCCTGTGCAGTTTTGTGTTAGCAATCCATCGATAACACTCACTGTCACCAAGTTGTTGGAGAATTTGAGTTAGCAGTGATTTACACAATATCTTCATGTCGTTACTTTGCCTTAGGTGGGTAGTCTTTCGCGCACATTCCGAGGGATTTCGCGTGTTCAACAATCCGCCACGTGAAGTGTAGGATATTGCCACTCAAGTAAAATCCCATGGCCAGTGGCACAGTTTGAGAAACAAAGAAGTGCACGCGATGTCTTTTTCGAGAGGGAGATTAACCGACGCGTTTTTCCAAGAGCCCTTCTACTGTACGACATATATGAGTGGCAGAAAACGCGATTATCATAATGACTTCATGATCTAAACCATGTTACCCACTACAAGAGACACACACGTTACTGCGCCTATTCGCTTGCGTATATTGGTGCCACTATCTGTGGGTGGATAGCAAATTCTAAAATATTTCATGCACTAACTGTCGAAAGTATGCACTACTTGCAGGGTATTACTATCACGTTCAACCTTCAAAGACGAAGTTTAGGGATCCTCTATTTTTTTGAAAAGAAGGGGAGGCACGTCTTTCAAATGGCCATTTCTTTTGTTCTGTATTCCATGTCAATAAAATTTCAGGGGAAGGGGGGGGGGGCGGACCTAGTGTGCTGCCCCTGGCTACGCACCTTACCGTTCGTACTATGCACAATAGGAGCTGTACATCCGTTTCCTTTTTAAAGCTATAGCAATAGAACTCTTTTTGCAGTAATTCCGGCATCGGTGTTGGCGGCGGAGTCGCTAGTTGTGAACGAAAATTCATCATCTGATGCGTTGACAAAAAATGAGAACGATATAAATAAAATAAATAATGGAAGGTTGTGGGCAATAATAAGAATAAATTTATGTTGTTTGGGTCCGAGTGGGAATCGAGTCCTAACCGTTTTCGTAGAAAGCTTGTGTTCTAGCACTGTACCAAGTACCTGCTTAGAAATACAGCAAAAATATCTTCCTCTGCTTGCAAATATTGTGAAGGCAACTTGCGTACTTTACAACCACACGTGTCCTGTATACGTGCTACACAGTACAACGTTTATTATCTCACTACAGAAGGCACACACGTTTAAACACCCTTCTTAAGCCCGCGTAGTTGGTGGATAGCAATCTCGAAAAGATTTCAAAAGCGAACAGTTGCCCGAGGTTCAAAGCATGCTACCCATTATAGAGAATGCAGCTATCTGCGAGAAGGCTTCACTGACACAAGCCATTTAGAACTGCATACGCACTAGGGACAAGACATCGCTATCGCATTCAACTCTTGAAAGCAAAGCTCAGAGTCTCCCGTTTTTTTTTACCGGCGGTCATGTCTACATTGCGCAAACTACTCGTTGTCTGAATGCAAGGTTGTCGGAGCACCAGCGGTCACTGGACGACAGCGCTTATAATCGCACGATGCCTGACACTAAGCTCAACGGGGACCACCCTATCTTTTGTGGCACCAATTCGATTTGAGGCACAAAAGTCAAACTTCTCCTCTCTTAGTCAAATCTTAGCTATAATGCACCCTGCAGGAAGGAAATCAGGTCACAATTTCACCACTTCTCAGTTCGCCCCGCGGCTTCGTAGAGAGAAAGCTGCCCTATTCTAATTGATCCTCGATATAGAGGTGAGAAAGTTTAGCCGGGATGTTAAGTCAAATTTGGCTGGATAGGTACGGCCTGTCGTAACGCGCGAGAGCCCGTAGGCGGCCAGTCTCTACTCTCTAAGGCAAAAGGGTCTTAAAAGGGTGTGTGGTTCGTCCTTTTCGTGACTAATGGGGCTGCCACAACCATTAATCCCTTTAAGGACTAACGGCACCGGGTCTAACAGTTAGTCCCCTCAAGGGAGTAACAGTTGGTCCTTACATTTACACCTTAGTGAGTAGTTCTTAGTCCCACAGTTCACTCCAAAGAACTAACGTTTAGTCCTCACAGTTGCACCTTATAGAGCAACTGTTAATCCCCACATTTACACCTTACGGGGTAACCGTTAGTCCTCACAGTTGCACCTTGCCGGACGAACGGTTGATCCGCTCAAATATTCCAATCGGATGAAATTTTTGTCCCCAGTTCCAACATTATTTTTTGTCAGGCCTAATACTTTTTCGCCTGTTTTTCTGCACAGTGAGCAACAAATTCCGCAGAAAAAAGCACGCGAAAAAGTAGTTAGCCACCTATGTGTAACTGTTTTCGCAGTCACGGCAACAACGAAACACAAAAGTGAGACGTCCAAATCTTTTATTTTTTTACATACACATGAAGTTTCCCCATATTTTAGGTGAATTCATGGTGAAGTGTACAAGTCCAGTCTCGTTGTCAAATCTTGTTCACTCCTTGGGGAGCTCCGACGGAAGCGATAGATGAAGGGCGTTGCAGGCGCCAGCGCACGCAGCCTTCTGCTCTTTGTGTTCCCACGGATGCACGTACAGTAATATAGTAAAAATTGTTAGACACACGTGACAGAAGATGAAGATGCACGCATATAAGTATGTGCACGTTAATATAAAAACAAGCGTAAAATATGACACACAAATAACTTTACCTTAACATTTTGGACAGCCCCTGTGAAGCTGCTCTGACGAAAGAGATTGATGACAGGCATCGCAGACGCCAGCGCACGCAGTCTTCAGCATGCTGTGTGCCCACAGCTGCACAATAAGTATGTAAAATAGTGAGTCACCCGTGACAGAGGATGAATACAAATTAATATGAGAAATGCGTGCAAGGTGAAATGAAAGCATACGTGAGATATGACATGCTAATAATTTCACCGTGATGTCACACATTGTCAAAGACTCATTTCGATCCCCGTAGCGCAACAGCCTAGGAGCAGCGGCTGCAGCCACAACTCCGCGAACCCCCGTGCCGCTAACAAGTCGGCGAGTCCTAAGTGAGCGACGTCGTTCAGCTCGAGCAAGCAAACGCGAGACCAAATACGGCGTTGCACGCGGATTGTCTTCCGCTAGCGAACTTCGAACAGGAAAGCGAGCGTACGCTTCGCCGCCGCCACGAACAGCGCAGAGCTGGTTTGGAGCTAGCGCCGAAGAAATAGACAGTAATGCGGCCCGCCATTTTCCACAAACTCGAGCGAGTGCAGCGCGCAAAGGCGAGTCCGCCGCCGCGGCCAGTGGACGGCGCCAAGCTGCTTGCGACCGACTGTAATGGCGACCAATTTTCAGTGAGTTCCGACGCTAGCGAAAGCCCCGCCAGCCCGTGCTGGTGCACTTACAGCGCGCGACATACTACAACCAAGCTCTTTACGAGAGCCCGCAACTTGTTTTCAGCGACTGCCAACACAGCGACAAGGTCTCAGCCCAATATCGTCAGTCCGGAGCTCATCGCGGCGGCAAAGACCAGCGAGCACTCGATGAGCGAGCGTACGGGAGGCCGACGGCAATGGCGGCCAATTTCCAGGCAGTCGCAAAGCACAGGCGAACTGCAGACGCCGAAGCTGACCTTCGCTATGCATTTCGTGCGTGCAATATACAACACGACTGAGCCCGTTGCCGGCAAGCGCGATCCGTATCGCACACGCTACAAGTACAGTAGAATAAAGAATGATAACCTACTTGCCTTAGAACCCAGCGCTGTTTTATGCCCTGAGTCGGACTGAAGTATATATATCCGATAGGCCTGTTGACTTCTCTGCCACCATATTGGCCTCCCCAACTGTTGCTGTCGTGTGTTGGTCGTGACTATCTTGAAGCCAGAGATATACAGCGCGGCGTGGTGACGTGTCGAGGCTTGCTTCAGACTTCATGGGTGCAACGAAACGCAAAAGCAGCAGCCCACGGCATTCAAGCGTACACACAAGCACCACGTCGTAATTCTTAGATCGTCGAATCCAGGCGGCCGTGGTCGAGTACTCCGAGCGCGACGCACTGCAGATCGTCGTCGGCAAAATACGGGGAAAGACTGAGCCAGCAGAGGAAGAGAAGGACATGTGTTCTGTGGAAAAAGAGAGTTGGTCACCTTGGCAACGGTTTTCGCGCTGCCTGCAATCCCCGGGTGTTTCGTCGCTTTGGAGACTAAGTGGTTTCGCGCCGCACGCTTCCCTCTGTGGTTTCTCCTCAAAGGTCTATCCGTTCATCGTGCGCGCCTATTGGGCTCCGTTACTCCTTTTTTGGGTAATTTTGCCTTAGAGTGTAGGCGGCTTCAACAAGGTTGTGGACTAAAAAAACTGACCGCATCTTCCCACAGCGAGAACTTCAGTATATGCGCCGCAGATTGCTGAGGGTATTTCTTGAATGTTGCGGAATCGGGTATTGTTCAATGATGCGTAATTGTTATTTCGCCTTTATTATTTTTATTTATTCAATGAACAAGACGCGTGTGCCTTCTTTCCATTAGAGTTAGTTGTGTGAAAACACTGTATGGTGCTGCTTCTCATGCACTTGATTTTTCACACCGCCTGATTGAAAGATGCATAACCGATTCGAACTTGCACAAATGTCAGTTCTACTAAATGAACGCCGCAATCTTACGATACTGCATCTATCACTACCCTATCAGCAATATCACGAAAACCTGTACCCGCTTTCCTACGGCGAGACTACATCTTGAATTGGCTGTGCAACACAAAACAATTCTCGTCGAATAATTTTAGGACAGGCCTCTGGCAAAAGTAAAGTAGATTAGACAGATCGAGAGGAAACCGCATTGAGCACACGAGATGAACATGTCAGGTCACTCGGTCTTTGTACGGCCCCTGTAATGTTCAAATACACTAATTGACACAACACAGATGGGCTTCAACTGCCATTCCTGCCTGGTCTACTCGAGCCGTAATCGTTTGTGCAGCGAATTCCCATTATACGTCAAGCGTCTTGAAATGATACTGCAGGCCATGAACATTCCGGTCTCACTCTGAAATCATGAGGAGTGTTACTTAGCGTACGAAACGCTGCTCTTGCTTGGATATGTTCTCGGTCAGCCTGGAATTTAGCCGGATTCACAGATCTCATTCATCGAGATTTTCGCTAACCCCTCCGACAAAAAAGCACTGCTCCACTTTGTTGTATTGGCGCAAGTTAACGACGCTGAGTAAAGAACTTTACCCGCATAATCGTGCCACTAACAGTCCTGACAAAATCTGTTGTCGACTTTCCAAATTCAAATGTTTATCGCAAAAAAAGAGGAAGGTTGGCAAGGCTAAAGCCATAAAAACGGCTTGACAGAGGCCTGGTGACTTGTACAGCCACCCATAGTATTAACCTTGACGTGTGACCATCGAACGCAGAGTCCTTAAACATCTGTTCTGGATGTCCTGTTCCGAAACAGCCAGACAGTGGCGCACGACGTTTTATCGCAGGCATGCAAGTATTTTCGTTCATTTTTGCCCCTGGGCTCCGTTAAATGCTGCTTGCAAACTGGTTTGTCGACAATCAAGTGTTCAGGTTAGCAAAAGAAAGGGAGGGAGGCGAGTGTAACCCGCATGGCAGTAAAGCGGAAATATTTAGACATACCTAATTCTTCAAATGTGAAATCCCATGGAGCTACAAAAACGCCTGTGTCACCGCGGAGTTTGCCCTTCTTCGACTAAGCCCGAACGGGAATTGACCCCGCAAGCAGTGTAGAACTCAGGCAATTGACACGGCGCGTATCAGTCTTGTGTTGTAATCAACTAGAAAGTAGTACCACATTAATTCGCAGGGAAAAATGGTCTAGAGGTCGGCGCACAGATGGAATCACCTTTGTCTGAAGCGTCCAGTAGGCTGGTTCAGCTGCAGTGTTTTGCACAATTTTCCGAATAAATCTTGCCCTACTGATACCTTGCTTAGTTATACTCCATACTAGGTCTTTGTGCTTTATTTTAAGCCCGAACAGATGCTTGTTGCTAATGGGAGATAATAGCTGTCGACAAAAACAGCTACCGTAGCTGCGCGCTTCAACGTTTCCGAAAACAGTGATTTCGTGAAGCGCTGCAACGCAATGATTTTTTAAAAGTGTGGCGACAGTTCAATCAAAGGTTCTAGGTATTCATAGCGTAAAGTAATGAAGTACTGACCCCCGGTCCTTGCGAAGAAATGTGAAGTAAATATGAAGACACAACTCACTAATTCCACTTGTCCGCGTCTCTGGATAGAGCTTCCTCGATGACTGTGTAGGCCGACCAAATAGCGATTTCTGGGGAGGAGAAAGGCGAGTACACGACGCTGTTTTCCATCCATGCCTTCATAGGCCGTCTGCAATACGGTTCTGCAATACTAGCCCCTGTATTCTAGAACGTCCCTATACTGAGCGCTTCACCTTGTCTAAATTCGATGGGAGCGCTATCTCTCGCCAGAGCAAGCCACTGCATATTAGTGACAATCTACAGCGATTCTTGAGAAGCGAAGCGTCATTTTCAGTCAAAGAATGACTCCGTGCGTAACTCCGTCAAGCGAAGGACGGGATTAAAGTGAAGGAGTGTTCGTGAATACGTAGATAAGGGGATCAAAGGATACTGCAGGCGAAAGAATAGAGTGCAGTGGCAAGTAAAAAAATAAACAGCAGTTGTTTGGGTTTTATGAACTAAGGTTGAGCCTCATCTTTAATGCCTCACTATTGCGAGCAACAGCAAAAGCACGACACCCCAACAACACTGAATCACTTATCGCGTTTGGGACATTGATTGCTCTCCCTTATTCGGCCTTATCGCAGGTGTTCCGCAACGCGCTTTATTGAAACAGAAATGTTTATACTTTCCAACATTCCGTCAGCGTAACACGAAACACCAGTTTTATCGATCGTACATATATTTTTTTTTTCACTATTAGTGTTTCATTCTCATCAGAGATGAACTCATAAAATATTGAATTCATTCGCAAGCAAACCTACACCTAGCTTAGGTGACCGATTGCTTCATTGATGCAGGGGCGTGAACGTGAACGTTTCGTTTAGAAGATATGCCAATGACGAGATTGAACGCAAACTATTTTTGTACTGGACAAGCAGTTCATATCCATGGGCATACAAACAACTGCATCTAAAAATTTGGGTGGGGTGGTTGGGCTTGTAAAAGATGCAGAATACTTAAATTGCAGTAAACTACACGGATGTCTGCACGTACTCTAACAAGCTTATTTTCGCATCCCTGTTGTTTCGCACACTTGCAACTGCCGCTTATAACACTTTGTGTTGAAACGATCACTGCAGGCAGAGGCAACCTAGGGTAAGGTTAAGCGTACTTTGGAGATTTCGGAACTGTTCGTACAAAAGAAATTTTGACGGCGAGCTATTCGCCAGGCTAGTCTAGGGGTTATGGCACTCGTCTGCTGCCCTAATGTGGTGGGATCAAATCTCGGCTACGGTGGCTGAAATTTGTAATAGACGCGAACTTTACGCCCGTGTACTTACTTTTAGGAGCACGGTAAATTACCCCAAGTGCTCGAAATTTCCGGAGCGTTCCACTACGGCATTTCTCGTATTTATATCGTTATTTTTTAATGTTAAACACCAATTAGGAAGAGAATATTGACAATATAATATTATTATTATTATTATTATTATTATTATTATTATTATTATTATTATTATTATTATTATTATTATTATTATTATTATTGGGAGTAGTATTATGCCAGGTGGTTATTAGTGCTGACCCGAAGACCACATGATCGAATTCCGGCAGCCACGGCCACAATTTCTATTGAGGCAAAATGCAGGAGCCCCGTGCACTTAGAGACGTTAGAAAACACCAGCAGATCAAAATTTTCGAAGCCCTGTACTACGGTGACCTTCATAATCATATCGCTCTTTTGGGCCGTGAAACAACAGCAGTTATTTGTAATAAATATTGCAAACTGTTGTAGATCGATTCACCAGGGACACAAGTCACACGGTCACTGATGCATTTGCTTAAGATGGCTAGCAGGCGAAATCCACCAGCATCTTTTTTTTTCTTGTCAGTCGATCCCAATCACTCCAATTTACATTGCTCAATTAAGCATACAAATGCGATGGTGGTTGGCGTAACAACAACTTCGAGGGATTGTACGGGACTGAAAAACTATGTACGGTCCAATTCTTGCTTAGGACATGTCGAATTTCAACGTATGAAATCCATCTGCATCTTTTTTTTGTCACTCGGTTTTAATCATTCTATTTCACACCGTGTGACCGTCTTGCGCCATTAAGCATACATATGCGGTGGTTCTTTGCATTACAACAACCTCAAGTGATTGTACCTGACTGCGAAAATTGTGTATGGTCATTGTTGCTTAAAACATGTCCGATCTCAATGTATAGAGTTCGTGCGGGCTGCGTTTCCATACTACCTGGTCGCATGTGCTTATCTGGGTGTTTAGGTATAGGTTACGTTCGTATATCTCGTGGTCAGTAACCGGTCACGGCGTGCCCCTGACGGCCGGAACATTCGCTTGGGGATCGGAACATGCCTGCGCAAATCCAGGCATATTCTGAAAGCAAATTGCTAAGTTATTACTCTGAGAAGAAGTGCTTTCATTCGTGCATCATCATAACCTCTTGCGAAACGAGCTTCCCGCGTTCTTTTACGGAAAAATTAGCTTTATTTGCATAGTTTAATAAAACAAAACACTTGTCCCAGGTGTGTTGAATAATAGTAACAGTTGGTTGAATAAATGGCGGTTTTAAATAAAGATAATCACGGTATACGTCTTGGTTATTCCCACTACACCGGTTTGCTTTTCGCGCCTCTTTACCTCAATTGACAGCTGTCCTCGTTGAAGCGAAGTTGTCGCTGGTGTCTGAGTTGTCACTGCTCGTGGTGGGAAGCCTAATGGCAGTTTTCACCCTGTCAACGAGGCACTCGGTCCTAGGCATTTAGTTTCGTTGGGCAAGACGACACAGAAAAGGAGCAGAGTGGCATCCACCCAAAGGAGCTTAAACCAATGGCTGTTGTTGTTTCAAAGAGGCTCAAATCATTTAGTGCTGCAAGTTGGTCGCCATGGGAGATATTAAAGAAATTCACTGTTTGAAACCTCTGTTTTACACGATAGCGAAAAAAAGCACGGTTCCTTATCATGCTTGTTTGTATTTGTCGTTTTTTTGTGAGCTCCGGTCATGTCTCTGAAAATTACTTATTCTGTAGCTTTTTACAAACTCTTATTAGGAGTATGTTTCTTCATCATAATATCATTCTTCAGGGGTGCTAACACTGAGGAAGAGTGACTGGAACGAAGTCACTAGTCCGATGCCTCCATCCGTTACAAATATTTCATTTATTCATAGGAAATACATATAAACATAATGCAAACATGTGTAGTTTATATTGCATGACGTCCCACAAAGCACATGACAGTCAAGCGTTTTGTTTGGCTATGGTCATATAAATACATTAAGCATGAATAACGCAATTGGTTCATCGGAATTTACAGAGCTCTTTTTTGCTTTCTATATTGCTCTATTGAAAACGGTGTACCATTTTGACCAGTATAATAAAATAAAGGTAAAATTGAACTGATATTAGTTGCCGTCACTCAGCGCAATATTGATATTGTATTTTTTTATTGAATACTTTGCTATTTCCAACACTAGTCGCGCAAAAAAGAGCATGGGTCTAATAAGTACCCCAAAATAGTGGTAGAGTCACTTATCACTAAGATTGGTGTGACCTGACTCGCGCAGGAGTGTTGCCGGCCAGAAACATCTGACAGCCCTCAGAAGTGATTATGTGATATCTCGAATAACAGTCATTTTACTCTTCATAAGAGGATCATGGCTCTCTTCTGAAGACCACCGTCTGTGACCCACGAGAAGCCACTTTGAGTCTTTATGGTCGTATTCGCGGCAAGACAGAACACTTAGAACAGAGTCACACGCTTTTCGTTATACTGAACTTTGCAGTCCACAGCGCTTTGAAAGTGTTGCATTGTGTCTTGAGAAGGCAGCACTTTCGCTTTTATTGCAACGAAAATTATAAGGACACTGTCAGTTGAATTTTCCCACCAGCATCGTCGTCATGCACCGTATATGTATACGTATCTAAATATCTGAAAACGCAAAATAGAAAAAACCCCCTCAAAAAATTGGCCCCGTATTTGCATGTCTCACTGCAAATGTCGTCGGAAGACGATACTCTTGCGAGGGGAGAGAGCGAACAAAACGTTGATTGGATGTTTTGCGCCACAAAATTGATGAATTGTATTCTGGAAGCGCTGTGTTAGAGAGTCTCGATTCGTGCAGCGAAGGCCAACGAGCGCATCGAGGCACATTAGGCTTGAGCGCCATCCCGCAGTCATGTTCGAAAACGAAGGAAGGCGTGCGTGCCCACGGAGAAGGATGCGCACATTTCTCAGAGGCGATAAGGTGTAGAACGCAAAGCGACACGCAGGAGCCGCCACCGTGATGTCTTAGCAAAGCTTTAAAAACACTTGCTTTTTTGGGCATCGCGTTGCACTTTCAGCGCAACGTGATAAATGCTACGGTCCTTAGAGATTCATCAGTGTACCTTGTCTAGTATAAAGGCACTCATACATAATATTGACGTGTTGTTATGATGGAGGAGGGTGCTGCGATTGTCGAAGGGAGCGGACACGTGCTCGCATCAGCTCCAATTTCAACGCATGAGGTTGCAGCGATAATCACCGAATACCAGATACCCACAAGTATTTTGTACCACAAAATCCATCTCCTTACCAGGATTCATCTGACACAACAATCAAGTTCGGAAGTCAAGTTTTCTGTACCGCAAGGCCAACTACAAATCGGTGCCTGAGCATCGAGAGCTCGGACGCGCACATGCATGGCTGCCGACGCCGCTGCCACGAACCCTTCTGAGCAGACAGGTGGAGCAAGTAAGCACTGGTCGGTGCGTCTGGAATGCCTCATTTTCTTAACAAGATGGAAGTCGCCATAGATGGTGAGGAGTTCTCCAATGATGATCTCGGAGAAAGCGCAAGGTGGCGGACAGTAGGCTCGTGGATTTCAACTCGCGGGCCTGCGTTGGCTCCCTGCGTGGCGACTACAGATAGCAAAAAAGAAGAAGAAACAAGGCGAGCATCGTCTACGAGATCTCATCAAAGCAAGTCGCATACCAAATTTACCTCGAGGCGACTACAAGGTAACTATACGTCCAGGAGGGAGCCTTCGCGTCGCTGATCACGGAGCCATCCGCATAGCGACCAGCGTATACTAAGCAGCAGCACTCCTGAAAAAAAGCTCAAGATGAGGACAGGGTGTGCCGTAATCTACAACAAAATATCAAAGTCATGAGTACACTCATCGAGGCACATGCTGATAAATATCAACGTATAACCCACATAACGTTCGGAAAGAACACGTATGTGACCAGTGCCTACAAGGCCGCGCCAGATACACTTTAAAAGACGTAATACGCAGCATCCCCTTGGAAAATAGCGTTCGCGACATACCCGCCAGCGTTGTCACATCGAGAAATTCCAGGTTATTTGCTGCTAAAAGGCTGAGCAACACAATGGCATTGATCGTGCTGTTCGAGGGATTCAAGGTACCGACGTACGTTCGCTACGGTGGCACTCTACTGCGATGCACCTTATACCTGAAACAAGTTGATACATGTTATCACTGCGGCAGACGGATCCGCTGCGTGGATTTGTGTTCGAATCCCCAAGAATGTATATGTCGACGACGCGGAGCGCCGAGCCTCCCCGTTCCCCCCCGCCAAATACCACCAGTGTACACCCACATGCCAACTCTGCGGAGGCAACCACCAGACGGCCGACAGGACCTGATGAGCACGCTGAAAGACCACTTACCTCGTGACACGTCGCCACTGGGAGCGCCAACAACAAGTTTCGCCCAAGCCTACAGCCAAGATTAACGATTCAAATCATCAGAAAACTTTTGCTCCTCGACCACAAAGAGGCCGGGGCCGGCCCAAATCTCCCATCAATAAATGTTTGGAACCAGGTCACGGAGTCGAGCAGTAGGAGCACACGACTTGAGGTGGGCAGACGTGGTCACGGGAACGCAGCATATGTCCGAGGAGGCCGCACTCGGAATGCATTGAAAAGGTAAGCAGAGTCCGGGATAGTTCACCTGAAGCAAATCCTTTGTCAATGCAATCATAAAACGAGTGCTTTAAACGAGGAAAGCATTATGCCTAAAAAGCAGCTTTGTAAATTTAAGAACTCCGAACAACACCCAGTAAATACGCCCCCCCCCAAACAAATAATGTCTGAAACACCTCTAAAACAAATGGAGGAGGGGGCGTAAAGCGGAATCATCGGGTAGTGAGGACAGACCTACGCGCACCGGTAATACCACTCTTATTGACCTGATAAAGTGAGGTAAAGAATTCAGTGCGTGAATGACCACAACGTCTCGTCTCATACCTACACTTACCAAGTGTTTAGATACGCTGACTCAATAAAGAAAACAGTAAAATGAACACTTTAACCCAGGAATTATAGCAGTGAAGTTGTGGACCTTCTCGCAGCATTCGAACGGAATGGCCCCCGGACCTGAAACATCGCGACCAAATTCGCCACCCAACGGTTTGATTTAGCCGGCAACATTTATAACCTGAACTCCTCACTATGGCTGAGCAACCTACGTACAACAATGGGCAGTGGAATTGTCGAAGCTACGCGAATAAGAAAGCTGTTTTAACCCAATGCATCTGTAATAAGATCAAGCCAGATAATATTGTTCTACAGGAGTCGCATGGTTTGGCCGAATAAGCAGGGTACCGCACAATTGGCTGTGCCACTGGATACACTACCACGCCTATAACCTTAGCCTGCAGAGACCAAACTGTTATGCAATACGATACTAAAATTATGCACGCCAACAACATTAAAATTGAACTCGTACCACATCGCAAAACACACGCTTGCATCTTCGTACTTAACATGTACGGTAACCCTAATAACAAAAAACAGATTTAGCACCCTCTTTAAGAGTGCTCTCATCATCGCTGGTTCCAATTCCATTGTAATAGGAGGCGATTTTAATGCTCCATATACAGCTTGGGGATATTCTTATGCTCACCCGAAAGGTCTCGATCTCTGGCTCGACACCCAAAACGAAGGCTTAACTCTCATCGCGAATCAAAGCATGCCTACCCGTGCCAGCAAAAGTTCCAGCGAGGACACTACACCAGATCTCACATTCGTCAAACATGCACCCACAAAAACATGGCGTAACACACTAGAGGTCTTAGGTAGTGACCTTTACATCAACGATGTCCACATCAATGGAAGCCCTCCCAAATTGGCAGGAAAACAGCATAACCTAGTCGACTGGATCAAGTTCCGCTAGTCACTAAAAGACGATGTGTCTCCCACCCATGATAATAAAAATTGGGTCAACGCTGTAGGACAGGAGTCACTGGACATTGATAACGCTACTCAAACAGTGCCTTCAAAGGCCCACCTTTAGCAGATTGATAGCCGACTTCTACATATGTGTGAAGTGATACAATCACTAAAATAAAGGTGGAAAACCCAGAAATTAAACAGGAACCTTTAAAAACATATAGCCCTTTTCAACATAAAGATCGAAACATATGCTGAAATTTAGGCCAGCAACATCGGCACAAAATTTGGACGATGTTGTTCCATGGACGAGCAACTAGGTTTCGGAAAAACATGGCACCTTTTCCGTCATCTATTAGATCCCAAGAACAACAAAGGGATCTATCGTCAGAATATGAATAAGCTCATCCATGATTTCCTAAGTACAGAAAGGAAACTCATGCTAGAGATAGCACACACACATCTCCCAAGCGCCTCTTCAACTACACCCATATTACACCAGTCAGAAAAAATGCAACTCTTAACGAGGAATTTTTGAAAGCAGAAATTCGCGCTGCTTTCGAAATACACCACCTTAATACCAAATCCGCTCTTGGTTTTGACTCTATTACGACCAAGACACCACGTCTCCAAGACGATAAAATTATTAGTCACCTTACAGACTACATTAACGCATGCAGGACTACAGGGCGTTTGCCCCCATAACGCAAGGTTGCGAAGATTATTCTTACCCCAAAACCGGTGAAGTTACTGAACATTCACAACCTTAGACCCATCTCTCTTACTGCCTGCGTAGGCAAACTCATGGGGCACGCCTTCTGAGCTCGACTAACAGACTACCTTGAAGACAATGACGTTCTGCCATGCACTGTGTTGGGTTTCGGAAAACCCCTTTCATGTCAGAACTCTATACTTCAATTGAAGCAACAAATCGTAGACACCACGTCCCGCGCAACCAAAGCTATACTAGGTTTAAACCTTAAGACAGCATTCAATAACGTTACACACACTTGAATACTCTGACAAGTTAACGCCTTAATTCTCGGAACTCAAACATATAACTATATTCACGACTTCCTTACCAACCGACAAGCTGTATTCATAGTGGGCACACTCATATCATCTAAGATACACATAGGAAGCGCAGGAACTTCACAGGGCCCCGTGATATCTCGTATATTATTCAACTTAGCTCTCCTCGGTTTGCCCTCAAAACTGCCAATGATTCCCGGGCTTTATCACAGCATATAAGCCGATAATAATAGCCTCTGGATATCTGATGGCGGTGATAACCCTATAGAACAACGGCTACATGAAGCGGTACACGTAGTGGAACAATACCTACGCGGAACAGGGCTTTTTTGTTTGGCGGAGAAGACCGAACTTCCCCTATAACGCCCCACACTCAGAGGCATACCACCCAAACAGTATAGTACGACGAGCTCATACACAGACATTATTACCCTGAAGACGGCCGATACCGACAGTCGACAAAATACGGGTTTTAGGACTTCTGGTTGAAAGCAAAGGCACAAATAGTAAGACAATCCACAAATTATAAGCCAAAGCTGCGCAAACGGTGCGACTCATTAACTGAATAATTATTAAACATCAGGGCATAAAGGAATGTAGTATTCTCTGGCTTAACACTCCATCATGCTCAGCCACATTACTTATGTCGCTGCCTACCATCGATGGTTCGCGGTGGAAAAAACCAAGCTCAATGGGCTCATCAGACGTGTTTGTAAACAGGTGTCAGGGCTTCGACACAGTAGAAGCAGAGAACTCCTTCTTAAACTAGGCCTTCATAACACGCTTGAAGAAATAATTGAAGCGCACCAGATCTAGCAGTAAGAGCGCTTGAGCAATACGAAAGCAGCTCACCAAATCCTTAATAGTCTCGACAATTGTTAACACGCATAGCAGAGTATAAAATATGACATACCAAGCAAAATTTGCGCTAAGCTCAAATTATCATCATAGCAAAAAAAAAAACATGCACCCTGAACGCAACAAAAGTAGACGAATCAATAGAGCCAAAGTTTCTCCGTATTTAGAGACGCAGTAAGGAGGCGGTCTTCGTAGATGTAGCGCGCTATCGAAACTATTGCCGTTTTGTTACTGCGGTTGTATAGCATACGCACAAATGCACAAACAGTGCTTCAATCAATAAAATTACGTAGATACGGCAGAAGAGGTTGTTATCGCGCTCGCTATTGCTCACACCGATGCCAAGTATGTTATCAGTGGTTCACAAATAGGAGTCCAAAATTTTGCAAACTGTACGATTTCTCCAGTGTTTAGACGTCAGGGTAGAACAGGAAACGAAACAAGCCTAAAAAACTCACTGTTTAACGTTTTCATGTTACACTCACACTTAATGCTATAATTCTTGGCTGTTAAGTGCTTGGCCTATCATTGCACCTACTGTACAAGGTATGTTTTCCACGCTGGTAGAAGTTTGCCTGAGAGTACCGAACGTATGTGAGGAACGTCTGTGGCAGCCACATGACCTTATGCTTACTGTTTTCCTTGTGCGGAGTAACACTCAAATCACAATTGAATGTCACTAATGATTGTTGATTATGTCTAACGTCCCGAAACATTTTGATTTTGGGACGTTTATTACCAGATAATATTGGCGACAACACTTGTGAAATTTGTCCGAAGTATATGCAGCTTCTACAAGAGCGGTACTCAAAGTGAGAGATATAAATCAGAGAAAAACAAGCAGGTCTATTAAGACGGTAGCATTAGGTTCACTACCCTACACTTTAGGGAAGGGAAATGAAAATACTGAAGAAAAAGACAGCGGAGAAGAGTGCGGGTGCTCGAAAATAAGAAAGAAACGCCCGGCCTGCGCAAAAACCTCAGCGAAGTCCCAGAGAGGCCAGAAAAGTGCCAATTCTATAACCGGTTGTAAACTGTCTTGGTGTTACTAATACAAGTAAGAGTTCAAGTTAACCACTACACCAATAATCTATTTGGTGGCTGATGACAAAGAGTTAGCTCTAATCATTTCGTACTTATGCAATCCGCATTGTGCGATGTCTGGTTACACAATTTGTAGTATCCGACACATGCTTGTATTTTTTTATTCTCCTACCACGATATATCACGTGCGTTAACGCGGTTAATTTCCAACGTAACGCTTGCACAGGGTTCATGTGCACAGGAGTTTTGGGCACTCTTTAATCACGTAAAAAATGAGACACCTGGAGTAAAATGCCTTGCGCCAGGAATTTAACGATCAACAAAGCAAGCAACTTTTTGCTTTAAATTACACACCAAAACATCGCATCTCAAGATTGATGGTAGAAAAGGTCATATTCGTCTCTTGGAAAGACCTTTGTTTTCTCAGCAGTAAGTTGAAGACAATCGAACATATTGCTAAGTAGCTAGCGCATGACGGATGGAAAAACGTCTGTTACAGAGAAATAAAAATGAAATTAGGGTTAAAAGCAGGTGGGTTGGGCCCCTAGTCCAGGGCTCCGTTTACCTCAGTAGCCCGCCACGCCTGCTCAAGGAGCGCCACTTGGGCTTCCTTTTTCTCGCTGGTGAGCAAGGTGGTCTCCCACTGCTCCATCGTGATTCTTTTCGCGGGTATATAGGGCGTATTATTTTGGCTGGCCTTAACTCACATTCCCATGAGATGTGAACAACTGTTGGCACTCCTCCACGCCACACGCAAAAGCAAGGTATGCGATTGAGTGCATCGCACGTTTTAAACACGGGTGCGGATATGTATTTGTCTGCCGGCAGTGCATGAAAGGTGAACAATTCAGCGTATAGCAGATGACGAAGAGGACTTGCATGTCCGCTGTTCGCGCTGTGCTCCGCTTTGATCGGTATCAACACACTCGCAAATTGTTTCAATCACAAAATATGATTGTGGTGGAGCTGCTGGTTCTTCTCTGTACCCATCCCGTAGCTCCGCAACGGTCATACCATCGCGGTTCCGACCATGTCACAGGCTAAAGAAACATCGTCTTGACTACCCACCTCTTCCGCGACTCCTACATGCATTTTCCTACCTCCTGCTCGTGATCCTGGCATAATGTCTGGAAAGGACAGCATTGACGTTGACAAGTGGCTTAAAGCATATGAATTGATCACTGCCGGCCGTAGTTGGGACCTGAGAATCATGCTCGCCAACGTGTTTTTTTTTTATCTTGATGACCCAATGCGGGTGTGGTTCAAGACGCACAAAGATGACATTACCAGCTGGGGCACATCCGTGACCTTTTTGGCAAAACGGCAACACGGCAGATGGTTGGGCGGAATCAGTGAGATACTTGGGCACAGGCGTCTACCGATTCGCATGTCGTATATATTCACAACGTCATCCCCCTTTGTCGCCTGTTTGACGAACACATGCCCGAGACTGAGAAGGTATTGCGTGTGCTCAAAGCCATCGTAGTTGATGCCTTCAACCTCCTAGTCTACACTGACGTTGCCACCGTCGGTTAAATCATCGAAGAGTGCCAGCGGTTTGAATGCACCGAAAGCTGCGGTATTACGCAGAGATTCACACGACTGTACAACAGGGCCGCAACTTCGCTGTGTGAATCCGCTCGCTAGCCACCGACCTATGACCATGTCAACCGAATTCTTTTTCGGGAGCTTGAAGCTGCCTGTCCAGCTCCCATTCAGCAGCCTGCTTTCAAGACCCAAGCCACTGACCCATCAACGCCATCGGTATCTTTCATTCAAGCGGTTTCAGGCAGGAGTTTGCTAATATCGGTCTTCCGCCAGTGTGTCCCCTGACCCACCCTGAAGTGTGGCCTTACTCCTCAGGTAACGCTCGCAGATCTCCACCAACATTGCCCTTCTGGAACCCTACGGACTGCCACATTCGTGAAAACAAGCTTATCTGCTTTTACTGTCATCAACCTGGGCATGTTTCCCAGTATTACAGTCGCCACTGGTCCAACACCCCGCAACAGCTATCCTACTTATGTACGCCCTACCACTTCTAGATGTTCAGAAGCTGCACCGGCCAAGTTCTACTCACCACCTCTTCAAGAGTCACTCTCCACAGACGTCCCTTCGTCCGGTCGCCGCTAATTCCGCTACCCGGCGCCGCTACGCCACCAATCCCGCTCTCCGTCACTTCGGCGCTTTCTCCCGCTGAGCTTCTCTAGACTATCGCAGCGGTAAAACTGAATATTGAAGCTTATGAAGGTATAGCTGCAATACCAACAACGCCCGAGAATCCTCTACAGGAACTACCCACACACCAAATTCTCGGTGAATTAAAAGTCGGCAATGTTCCTGTGACTACCCTTGGTGACGCAGACGCCCTATTATACATTATGAGCGCTCATCTGCGACATCGTTTGCAGACCATGACGCCCTCTATGACTCAAACTATCCGTGTTACCGATCGCGGTACCATGGAAGTTGTGGCGATGTTCACTTGTTGTGCCTGCATCGCTGGTCGTCACATTGTAGTCCTTCTTGCCGTCCTAGCTCGTTGCCCTCATGGCCTCATACTTGGCCTTCATTTCATTTTTGCACATTCTGCCTTAATTGACTGTTCTGCAACGCCCAGCCTCAGCCTTCTTTTTCACGCTGATGCCTGTCAAAACCCCGTCAGCCGCTTGAATCGAACCACTTCTGTTCGCTTGCACCTCCAGCAGTGACATATGTCTGTTTTTTGTCCGCGCTTTCAGTTCCCAACGGAGAATACATCGCTACACCAAAACCAGAAGCACGACTGCAACTGTGGTAGAGTGCCACATGCCATACCACAATGGTTAACAACTGTGTGTTCATTCCACTACTAAATTTTGACTTCATTGCTCAAGTCTTGTCCTACTATATGTCACTTGCTCAAAGTATTATTGAAATAGGCCATTCGCCTGACCATGACGACGCTCACTGGCGGGTTTTGACCTCCTATGGTGACATTTTCGACATCCGTGATGGTCTTTGAGGCAGACTAATATTTTTGGGCACAACACTAACACTGCTGACTCTGCACCCATCCACCATTGACCTTCCTGCGTATGTGCATTGGAGCGAGGAGCTAATCCAAAGGAAGCGGCAAAAATGCCAGTGAAAGAAGTCATTAAACCCTTGTCCAGCCCTCGGGCCTTCCAGGTGTCTTGGTGCAGAAGAAATACGGCTCCTGGAGTTTCTGCGTGAATTATCGGCACCTCAGCAAAATCACCAAAAAGAAGTATACACTCTACCACGTATTGACGACGCACTTCACTGTCTTAATGGCACCTTCTTTTTTTTTTCATTTCTCGCATTCCACTCTGGCTACTGGCAAATTGCTTTAAATGAAATGGATCGTGAGAATACTGCATTGGCTACCCCCAACTGTCCTTGCCAATTCAGGGTCATGCCGTCGCTTCCACTCTCCAGCAACCTTCTAGAGAATGATGGACACGCTGCTTCAAGGATTTTAATGGGTGACGTACTTCTGTTATTTGCATGACGTGAATATTTCACCCACCTTCACCATAAATTGAGCGTCTTTCGATCATTCTATACATATTCTGACAAGCCAGCCTCCAGCCAAATTCCTCGAAGTGTCACATTGGTCTTCATTAAACACTGTGTAGCGCCACCGTTTTGATGCTTCCGGTGTACGACGAGAACCCGCAAAAGCACGCACAGTAAGTAATTTTCCCGTTCCGCGCTGAATCCATGATGTTCGCAGTTCCGCGCAATTCGCAAGTAGCACTCGGGTATCGCGCGGAGAAAATGAATGGTTATCGCACCGGACTGAGGAAGGTGTCTGTCTGCAGCTGTCTAGCGCATTTCGAGAGCATTGTTTTCCAGTAGTTGGGCAAAAAAAACGTCAGGCCTGCGTGAAGGCACAGCACAGTCAAAACGAAAGCTAGAAGCCGTTTTATACAGGGTGTCCCGCGTAAGTTTAGGCGGAGTTTAAAACTATGCCGGCACACGTAATCACGACTCGACCAAATGCATGTTGCTCACCGTTGCCTGGAATTGATCAGACCATTTTTGTGTTCTCAAATATTGTTTAATTATATATGTTTATTTACTAACTATGATTATTTAGATATATTTATCTGCCAAATATATAAGAAACAAGGATCGCTGAAAAATTTCAATGAGAAAGTTGCAGATTGTTCTGCAAAACGTCCGATTATATAGTTTTGAACTTTATATATGTTAGGCATAAGCGTTTTTCTGCTAATTACAGTGTCCCGTGAAATACAAAAAAGCAAAAATGACGACGTGACAAACCCGCTCGTGTGCTAGTGCATGCAATAATCCTAGTGCTCTCTAACGTTCCATGTACGAACGACCATAACATTTGCCCCATTTTACTGTCTCGGGAGGGCCGCAATGTTGGTGGTGGCTTTACAATGAACGCGTTTCGCTATCAACAACAAAAATTATAACCACTGCAAAAATTTGAAATATTTATCGCTGTCATGATTCGGTGCGAGGGAAGCGTATTGTTTGTACGCGGAACGTTGGGGAGCTCTAGAATTATCGCGTGCACTGACGCGCGAGTGGGTTTCTTACATGGTACTATTTTTTAGTTCACGGGCACTTGCAATTAGCAAGAAAACACTCATACCTAACAGAAATAAAGTGCAAGACTGTCCAATCGAACGTTTTGCAAACCGATCTACAACTTTCGCATCCAAATTTATTATCTATCTTTGTTTTTGAAAAGTTAGTGAATAAAACATAATAATTTAAGAAATATTTGAATACACGAAAATCGTCTAACTCTAGGCAACGCTGAGTAACATCCAATTGATAGCATCGTAATTGCAGGTTGCGTCATATTTTTAAGGTCTGGCTAAACTTACGTGGAACACCTTGTATACATATGCATATCATTATACATATAATGTGTATTGAGTGCCATAATTTGTATATGGAAATGCAAATTTTTCCAATCGTCTTGTGCAATTAAAGAAGGATATAGAAAATAATAGAGTGCGGAATATGCTCGAAAGCGAATGCAAAAAGCCTGCGAAATAAGAAGTGTAAAAAGATAGGGGGTCGTCGCCTTTAGTGGTTGAACGAGGTACCGATATTCGGTTCCAAGGACGTGGTATGAGCACTTAGTTAATGAAACATTTTCGAACTTGATATGCACTAACTACGCGCTGTATAGGCAGTAGGCGCAATAGCGTGCGTATCTCTTGTAGTGGGTGACCGGCTTCAAAACACGAAGCCAATAGGATAATAGCATTTTTGGACGCCCTCTGGCAATGAGCACTTGTACCGCGCATTATTACTGCCACATTTCATGTCACATCATGAAGCATGTATACAGGACATTTGTGTTTGTAAACCGTGAAAGCTACTTTCACAGCATTTTCTAGCCGAGGAAGCAATTTTCACAGTGTTCACAAGCAGAGGCGTAGCTGTGTGAAAGAACAGCCGTTTTCCACGCAAACGCCCCGGTTCGGATACGAACTCGGACCTGTTTGGTTCCACTCTGACCGAGTATTGTTTTACTACTCATTTTACTTGCATCGTTCTCAAATTTTCGCTCACAACAGAGGACGATGGCACCAAACTTTCTGCAAAACTAGCTCTTTACCACTTTCTTATTAAAACCCGCCATATATTCCATTGCATTACATCGTTTGACACGGGTAATTTGTTGGAACATATAGCGCTCGACGTGTGCCTTTGTGGTACAAGTTTATTTGAGAAGCCTCAGCGCCTAGGCACATTTGCCTAGGCACCTAGGCACATCATGCCTAGGCACCTAGGCCTCAGCGCCTAGGCAGAGATCTACTCATCAATACTCTTCCCGAAAAGGTAATTTGATTGATTGATTGATATGTAGGGTTTAACATCCCAAAACCACCATATGATTATGAGAGACGCCGTAGTGTAGGGCTCCGGAAATTACGACCACCTGGGGTTCTTTAACGTAACGTGAACCCAAATCTGAGCACACGGCCCTACAACATTTCCGCCTCCATCGGAATCGCAGCGCCGCAGCCGGGATTTCATCGCGCGACCTGCGGGTCAGTATCCGGGTACCTTAGCCACTGGACCACCGCGGCGGGGCAAGGTAATTTTGCCGGGAACAGCGATATGTTCCTTCATAATAAGCCTACATCTATTTTCAAGTCTATTTATTGAAACATTTTTTTGTCTGACATATGTTTACACTATTGCAATGGTTCGGTGCCGTACAACAACAACGGAGGACACAAGCACGTCTTAAAAATTTCACCCACAAAGCGAGGTCTACGCCAATCCCTCCATTGTACAAGGCACATATTATTGAAAGGTGAGGAGCGTGGGGCATGCTGTCTATGATCAGAACGGGCATTACCTCATGAAAATTGCAATACGACCTAAATGAATCGATAATGCCCCTAAGAAAGAATTTTGCCCTTCCGCGGTGGTCTAATGGCTAAAGTATTCGGCTGCTGACCCGCTGGTCGTGAGATTGAATCGCGGCTGCGGCGGCCGTAGTTTCGATACAGGCGAAAATGCTGTAGGCCCGTGTGCTCACATTTGAGTGCACGTTAAAGAACCCCAGGTGGTCGAAATATCCAGAGCCCTCCACTATGGCGTCTCCTATAATGATTTGGTGGATTCGAGACATTAAACCTCACATATAAATCAATCAGTCAATCAATAAATCAATCAAATAGAGAATCTTAAGACCCTTGTTTGAAAGCTAACCAGTTCATGAAGTCATTCAATTTTTTTTTTGTTTTACTTGATGGAAAACATAGAAATTGTTACGAGTCTTTAGGAGTATTAGGTCTTTATTGAATCACTGAGCAGCAGGCTCTTTATATGCGCGTTCATCGGAGTCTGAGAACGAACGCGTGAGCTTCGTTTTCTTTCTGGGCGAGCGCCACTTTTGCCCCCACACCCATTACATGCAGGTAGCAACATGACTTTTGAATAACTTAACTTCGCACTTTCTCTCGCTCACCCCCTCTTCTTCATTTCAAGCTGTAGGGTAACAAACTGCACTAGGTGCCGTTTACCAATGTATGTTTACTTCATTATCGCTATCTGTACTTTTGATTTGCTTTGAGATGTTCCTTCGTGTTGTGTCAGCAAATGAAGTAACGCACGAATTTTCAATTCCCTGGGAAAGGGGTGATGAAGATGCAGCACTTGTGTGCACATATCACATTTATCAGTGCGTAAAATAGGTTTAGAGTATTGAAGTCCCTTTGCATATCGTAAATGGGAACATGGATGGGGAGAGACAAGCCGCTAAATCCCTAATTCGCTCCAACTGCGAAACAAACCACCCCTATATAATCTCACAATCACCTTATACGAATTTGCAGTGTACAACGTCTTATGTATCCTCTTGTCCTATTTTATTATATCATTGCAAGTTCTATGTCACAACTGGCGTTCGCAACACGAAATTCGCCACAGCTTTGCACAGCACGCAATCAGGTGCATTGAGATCATTCTTTTCGCGAAAATCGAAACGCAAAGCTCGCCGCAGGGGCAAGTACGTAAGGTAAACTGTTATGGCAAAAACCCCTGTCTTTGACACTTCACACGCTTCAGGATGAACATATTAAAAAATACCAAGTCATCCGTTTCAGTCCACCTGACAACTAATAACTTGCGAAAGGACACCAAATAAATCACACGCACACGCACACACACAGACACACGCACACGCACGCACACGCCCACATACGCACACACAAGTATTTTTGACCCAATTTCGCGCAGTTTTGAATAACGCTAGTGCATGGCGTGAACTCAGTCGCTCCCGGCGAAGAAGCGGTATTTGTGCAGTTGGTCGTGTCAGTGGTCACAGAACTAAGTGGTGAGATAATATTTTGTTGAATGGTATAGGAGCCGCTTACTGCTGCCCGCCTAGATAGAGCCCGCACCAGGGCTCTGGACAATGCTGTTTTAGTCGAAGTTCCATGTTGCTGTTGGGGACGCGCAGATCACAATCTTGGGCATTTCTTCATATTCATTCGTCCGGTGAAAAGCGGATGGAACGTTTGTGTTTTTGTTGAGAAGCAATTGATGGCAGTCCTCGCATGCTGTTGACGTTATCGCATGAGCCCTCTTTGCAGCATAGATGGGCAGCTTCATTCATCTATGCTTCAATCGAGTTCTTTGCCAGAGTTCGCGGGCTTTTATTCAAGGCTACAGCGTACAATGAAAGTACAAGTTCTCCCAAAATAATTCGGAGTGCCAGAACGGTGGCCGCTTGTCGGTGGAGGACACGCGCGGAATTATACAGCCATGGTCTGCGCATGTGTGGCCTCCCTAGCAAGCGAAATTCATTCCCTAGTTTATGTTTATCGGTGTTGCCTTGCGTTAAAAGCATATCGTTTGTTACTGTTAGCGCTGCGACAACACATTCCATGCATCCGCCCGTCTGTTCTTCCTTGTCTCGCATGACAATCGTGTGTGATCAACTGATTTTACTTCAGTTAGCGTGTTTCCGACTGCGCAATCTGCAATATCAGCCTGTAGCATGCAGCGCGGAATCTAGATAACAACCACTGAATAAGGATTCAATGGGGGCTAATTGGTACAGCATCGTTATTTTGCTGAGCTAATTATCTAACAGAGGATGACACGAGAACACAGAAGTGCGCAGTTCTGTGTTCTGTAACGCAACAAAATAACGATGATTGACCGCTTAGTGCTGACATGTTTCCCGTGCTACTAAAAGAAAATGTGGCGAAGGGGATTGTATCACCTATGAAAATGGTGGTGGAGGCGAGGATGACTGTATTGTCATTGAACGTGTGCTGGTGAGGGGCCCTTTACACAAATTTGTGCTCTGGAATAGACCAAAAATTATAAAAGTAAGCGGTGAAGGAAGCCAACAGAGCAGCGTGCGTAGGGGAGCGTCGGTGGGAAGAAGATGGCCACGGCGCTAATCTTTTTCACACCATATATTTGTGCTGATAACATGACTCTAGTGAAGAAAGTGTGAAGCACTCTGTCTATCAAGTCACATTGCTCGCGCGGCTAGAAAGAGAGTTGGAAATACAGACTTTGTTTGAAAGTTGATTAGGCAGACGGACGCCTGTCGGACGCTGGCAAGTGAACAATATTGAACAAACCAAAAAGCAATGCGCGTGGCAATATGTTGGCCTATCTATGCAGTGTATTACCATGCTTGCATCATGGACAAATTTAGGCACGTTGGGTGAAAACATCAATATCTCGCACATGCACCATCCATGCGAATCAAAGATTGCGTACGGGCGTGGAAGTGACTCGTAGAATGACTCTATAAAGTTTTTTTTTCTCGCCGAGGCGCTGCCACTCGCCAGCTATGGCACACCACAGTTTGTCAGCGCTGGCGTCTCCCAGATTCATGCGGGACATGGTTTGCTTTAATTGTCCGCACACGTTCTCAATGATGTTAATTAAAGTCAGCACCTTGTGGAGGCCACGGAAGTGTAAGAACTGCACGTTCCTGCAGGAGATTCCAAACAACTGTGGCGGTGTGCAGTGGGCTGAGGTTTCGCTGAAACCAAAAGCACCTGTCTTTAAATGGCCCGCCCATAGCCTACGGAAGCAGATGGCTGTCGAGGATTTCGCAGTAAGCCCCAGCTGCATTGTGAAAGATCGTGACAGCCGCACTAGCAGGCCGAGGCCGTCTTTGCTTACTGCTCCCCAGACGTTTACAGCACACCGGTTGCTGCTGTATACCTCATAATATATCCAGTGTCGTATCTGCACAAAGAAAAGGAAAAAAAATGGCCCCGTATCTGCATGTAGTCTCCAAATGTCGTCGAAACACGATAGTCTTGCGTGTGGCAGAGAGTGAACAAAACATTTATTTGATGTTCTGCTCAACAAAATCGGTGAATGGTATTCCGGAGGCGCTGCGTTACGGTGCCTCGAGCGTGCAGCGGAGGCGAACGAGTGCATCGTCACGTCACACGTGAAACGTGAGCGCTATCTGGCAGTTTTAGATGCGGAGCATCTTATACTCGCGCCTTGTAGTGCGCCGTCCGCGCCGCTTCTCGAACATTCGACAGCTGACGCGCGCGCATGCGCCGTCGCGCCGTCGCCCACCTCTTCCACCATCTGTGCATCCCTTCCTCCTCTACACACCGCGCGCGCTTCACTCCTCCACCATCTGTGCACCCTTCCTCCTCTACACACCGCGTTCGACATCTACAATTCTCCTGATTCTCCAGTGGACGCGCATGTGGCGTCGCGCTTCGAGAACATTCAACAGCTGACAGTGCATGCGCCGTCGTGCTGTATATATACTCAAGGTCGGCGCTCGCTCGCTCAGTTGCCGCTCGTCGGTTGGTTTGTACGGCGCGTCGACGTCCAAGGTCGCGGTGAAATGAATTCCAACGAATCCACAAACACAATGATCGACGTCCCTTCGACCAGCGCCGCCCTTTCGCATACGTGTGTACGTGTTTCACTCATTTAACACCCCCTCCTACAACCACGTTAACCAATTTAGCCATCGACCCAAGTAAGTCGCAATTTAACACCCCATTTCACAACCACGTTAACCAATTTAGCCATCGACCCAAGTAAGTCGCACTTTAACAACCCCGTTAACCAATTATATGGTCCGCAACCTCCTCAGTGTTCCCCCGAGGGAAGCTGCGGGCAATTTTTTTTTAAACAAAGTGTGTGGCTCTGAGACAGGCGTGCGCGTCCGTCTCAGAGGTGATAAAGGGTTGAACGCAAGGCGACGGGTAGGTGCCACCATCATGTCGTCTTAGCAAAGCGTGGGAAAACACTCGCTTCCTCGTGCAAGCGTTGCATGGTCAGCGCAGCGTGATAAGCGCTACGGTCCTTAGAATTACTTTTGTATGCCTTTTCTAGTAAAAGACGAACAGGCAGAATATATACGCGTTGTGATGTGGCCTCAGATATGCGGAATAATCGCTTTTTAATTGACAATCGCAAACGTATGAGTGCTGATTCCTGAGCAACATAGGTGGGTGCTGCGGATGGGGTCGGCCGGTCGAAGTATCGGCTGTTGCTGTTTAGAGTACCCAGTTCGCGGTAACGGTGGACAAACAGACAAATGTACAGACAGACAGACTGACAGACACATTAAAGTATTTGTGTCGAAGGCCCTAAGAAAAACTATCGTCTTTAAAAAAGTGTGTCTCCACGTAGGAAACGTCTGGAAGAAATATGGCCACGCAATGAAAAGACACACACCTGCACTTGTAAGGCCTGCAAACATTGAGCTCCTGGTCCCACCTTGAACAAAATGTGTGGTCATCCGAGGAAATTACCTCCTCCAATCTTCCACCATTCAATGCTCATGCACTCTAGCAAATTCAAGGCGCTGACGTGTTTGCCGTTCCGTAAGTTTGTTTTCTGGGTGGCTATAAACCCGTGAAGCCCGCCTTCTCGCAGGTGCCTTCTTATTGTTTCTCCATCGACCTGAAGGGCGAGAGTGGTCTTAATTTGCTGGGACCTCTGAAAAGGGTCTGCGACTGCTGCTGCAACGATGAGGCAGTCGGACTCTTCCAATGTGCATCGGCTGCGTCCTGGTCGAGCAGCATCTTTGAGTCGGTCAATCTGCAGACCTGTATATAGGCCTGAATATTCTGTCCACGGCACTCATAGACCTCTTGTGAGGCGGCACATCTCCCGTTGAGAAACTCCTTCAATGAATAGGTCACTATCCTTCCGCGCTCGTGGAATTGGCACTCTCTTCGCCGGTGCTGCCTTGGAAAGAAAGTGCTGAGATTCGGGACAGTTCGTGGTTTTTATATGTTCACACCTTCTTATCAATTGGGTCGCGCATACTGCTCTCGAATACATGAGATGAAAGTGCAACTGTTGCAGCTCTACACACTGTCACGCATTGCAAATCTACAGTGACGTATCATGCACGCTTACCTGAAGAGACAGACGGGCCATCACCAAAAAAATAAGAAGAAAAAAAAGCTATATATGCCCTCTTATCGATTCTGAAAAACGACTTTGACGACAAAAAGGTATGCATCGTTGTCATTTTTGTTTCCCACTGCTTCATCTGGTTAATTAGTTTGTGACTATTGATTTACCGTGATATCGTTAAACTACGGACTCACTGTTGTGAGCGTTCAATGTATTGTAATAGTAGAAACTCGTCATTTTTTTTTTGCTGTGACCAGTAGAACACGCACTCTGGCATTTACGCTTCACTCTTTGTATTATCGTTCGCATGTCAAATATTTTTTTAATAATTGCATTTACTTGCCTAGTAAAACTTATTAGCTAGCTGTAATAAATGTTTTCGTGTGGTGTCCGTGTTCCGGTTTTCTTAATTACCCTAATTGGCTTAAGATTAGCCTTTGGACTTTTGAATTACTCAGGTTACTTGGTGTTTAATACACTTTTGCGTGAGGTGCAGCATGCCCCTTTCTGATTTTTGCTAACCGCAGGTCTTGTCGAAAAGAGCGGTGAGGTCGTCACATTCTGCAACTATTGGGCCAGTTAAACTATGACGTTGAAAAGCGCTGATGCTCATTAACGCACTTGCACGCGCACGTATGCTCCACGGCGTGCATACGTGCACACAGAGCGTTGACGACCGCATCCGCATCAGCAAAACGCTAAAAAGCACCCAGCTCTATTCGTGTGGAACCAAGAAGCAGCTATATGGATGGCTTGAAGCACACAGGCGCCCTTGCTAGGGAAGAGGGCACGCGCAGGCACTGGCACTATTTTCACCGGCGCGCTCCGCCAACGAGCGGTCACCACTCCGGCACTCTGAATTATTTCGGGAGCACCTGTACATAAGTCGGTTGAATTTGAACTTGATACGGAATATATGGCAACATTGAAACCCTGTATAGAATTCTATATAGTTGCTATTACAAAAAAAAAATATACACAAATTTGAAAGTTGGTTCGACCTTTGTCTGGCCCCGACGCGGTGGTTCCAGTGGCTAAGGTACTCGGGCTGCGACCCGCAGGGCGCGGGTTCGAATCCCAGCTGCGGCGGCTGCATTTCTGATGGAGGCGGGAAATGTTGTAGGCCCGTGTGCTCAGATTTGGCGCACGTTAAAGAACCCCAGGTGGTCGAAATTTCCGGAGCCCTCCACTACAACGTCTCGCATAATCATATGGTGTTTTGGGACGTTAAACCTCACATATCAATCAATCGACGTTGTCTGGGGGAGCTTCATTATCTCTAAAAAAGTCTGATAAATGATGTGAAACAGTCAGGCTCCTCTGCTATTGTTTTTGTCCTCACTTTCACTACAATTTTCAAAGGCAATATGTCCTCGCCACTTAAACGTAAAACACGCGTAGATGTGAGCGACAAGCGATGAGCTTTTCAGGGTTTCGCGGTTGCCCCGCCACGGTGGTCTAGTGGTTAAGGTACTCGGGCTGCTAACCCGCAGGTCACGGAATCAAATCCCGGCTGTGGCGGCTGGATTTTCGATGGAGGCGGAAATGTCCGTAGGCCCGTGTACTAGGATTTAGGTTGCACGTTAAAGAACCCCAGGTGGTCGAAATTTCCGGAGCCCTCCACTACGGCGTCTCTCATAATCATAAGGTGGTTTGGAACGTTAAACCCCACTAATCAATCAATCAATCAATCAGGGTTTTCGCTGTTGGTCAGATAGGTTCTCATCTACACTCACGCAATCGGAAACGCACGAAAAGGCAAGGAAATCAGTTGACTGTGCACCATAGTCATATGAGGGTGAGAAAGGAGCGGACGGGAGAATGCACGATTTGGTTGGAGTAGGGAAAGTTCACAACTTACATTTTTTGGTATATGAACGAATGAAAAGTATGCGGCATAATCAGTCA
>NW_023614109.1:0-39394 GCF_013339725.1 Rhipicephalus microplus | reverse complement strand
ATAAACCCAAAACTCGGGAAAGAAGCTTTTTTCAGTTCAGTTTTATATTGACCAGGGGAAGGTCCATTTTGCGTAAAGTTTACTTATATCACTTATAATATCACTTATAATGTCTGGTATTACCGTTGCTAATACTGTAGCCATAGTTTTGCACGTGGTCGGGACTTAATTATTATTGGTTACATAGTTGATAGGTTCCGTATTGTGGAAGAATAAAAATAACTTCAAGGCTCGTATAGGCTGTAGCAAATCAAAACAGTTGGGATGTTTTATGTGCACAGCTCTTCTACCTATTATCCGATGTAGCGCTTTGTACGAACAGAAACACTACACGCAACGATGAACAAGAAAGTAGCGAAGTGAGTGACATCCACATCAAACCCGATAGCTGCGTGCGGGTCACCGGCTCCCAGCCACTAGAAAACGTTCGAGCAAAACTAATCCGCTTTGATCCTCACCGCACCAAAAGGCCAACGATATTTAGTCAATTTCCTGCACCGATGCAGTTGCTCGCCGGCGCCTGGTTGTGACTGAAATGGGTCTGGGTTTTCGCTTGGGCTGATAATGCGACTCATTTTTCCTGAGCACTCAGTCAGCGCTTTTTCGATGGCCTGGCAGACAAAAGAGTAGCTTGCTGCGAAGTGTTCCCACATAAGAATCACTCAAGTGTATTCCAACGTGAACTTTCGGATTCGAAGTTTGATTCATTTCCTGGCAAGTTCGGTTAGTGACCGAATTGTTTTGTCTTTTTACTCATGCGGAAAATAGAATTCAATGATCACGGCAATCATGGACCACCTATTTAGGAAGTTCACTCATTCGTAAGTGGGTCAGCGCACTATCAAATATGTAATTTATTATTATAAAGAGTGTTGCCCTAGAAGGTCAGTTTCAAAAAGCTTCGCCTTTTCTTTCAGTTCACTGGAGTGCTCATATTCTGGGCGACATATTTTCCAGGATGAAGTATTATTATAAAGCCAGAAACAGTGTTGTGTTACACACGACTGATCAAACATTCATATAGTACTAACACGAAAATTTCCAATCTTGCTTTTTCTACTCTGGAGCTGTTAAAGCTGGCAATCAGATATCCATTAACAAAAAACTTCTACGACACCGCTTCCATCACAGCGGCCTCAGCTTCCTTCACTCACCACGGGATCGAATCCCGGCTCGGCGGCTGCATTTTCGATGAAGGTGAAAATGCTTCAGGCCTATGTGCTCAGATTTGGGTGCACGTTAAAGAACCCCCGGTAGTTGAAATTTCCGGAGCCCTCCACGGCGTCCAACATGATCATATGGTGGGTTCGGGACGTTAAATTCCACGTATCAATCAATTAAAATGTAGTTACTAAAACGCTTACTTGCTGTGGATGAAGCTTTCAGTAGACCGCTTGCTTCCCGAACTTAGTTTCTTGAACTTCAGAGAAACGGAAGTGGTCGTTTGCAAGGAACCCAGCTTGCCAGAACTCGAGAGTATATTTGCTGTCTGTGAAGTGCAGGTAAGAGCTAGTGCTCCACGCTTCATTTTAAAACCGTAAGACAATGTTATGAAGAGCCCAGAAGCGAGAACTTCAGCTAAGAATTGTGGCGTGTCCTCCGCAACTGAGTGCAGGGAAAATAAAATGTCTCCTCGTTTCTAAGCACTGGAGCGTAGTGTTTACTTCAATACTTAACGCTATCTCTTTGAGCTGTGAACGCAGGGTTCATTAAGGTGGAGCTGCGTGCTTTCGCGATACCGCCGAGAAAGCATGTCTTGTCACAGATCTAACCATCATTTCGACACCAAGAAGTTTAGTTTAACTAACGCGTAGTTAGGCTGCTAGTGGCGTGTTGTTTTTGAGGAACCTTTAATAAAAGATGCCCAGTTGAAAGTGTGGCTAATCATCGCTTCTCTTAGTTGGCTAGGTACCATTCCGATCGGTATGGCGTATTAAGAACGATCACGCTCTTCGAGTAACCAGAGAGAAATTAACACAATAAATGATATCAGTAAAAGCTCTAAAATGCTACATTGCAAGTTTGTGTACCCATTTTTGTATTCGTTTTCGCGGCTTTATATAGCAGCAGTAGCTACAATAAATATTGTTGCTGAAGAGAATCCCGTGACCACTCCAATCCCGTGACCACTCGCATTGGTTCGGACTTCTGTTGGAGCGGACGGGTCAAAGTGGGCCAATATAGGTGGAGTCGTGAGGAGGATGATGAGGTGAGAAAAAGCGGCAGCTTGAGCGGAACCCCACGTAAAAGTCACGTCTTTCTTCAGAAGGTCGGTGAGTGGTCGAGCGATTGTTGCAAAATCTTTCACTAACCTTCTAAAATAGGAACAAAGTCCCGCAAAGCTCCAGACGTCCTCGACAGTCTGGGATACAGGAAAGCTCGTGACGGCACGAATTTCTCCGGGTCAGGCTGCACACCTGATGCGTCGACAAGGTGGCCCAACACTGTAATCTGCTGGCGGTCGAAGTGACATTTAGATGAGTTTAGTTGAAGGCCAGCAGTGCGGAAGATGTCGACAACCGCTGACAAACGTTCGAGGTGTGTCTCAAATGTAGGCGAATATACAAGGACACCATTCAGGTAGCACAGGCATGTTGACCCTTGTACTAGCGAGTCCATCATACGCTCAAACGTGGCTGGGGCGTTGCATAGCCCAAACGGCATCACCTTGAATTGGTAAAGGCCGTCAGGAGTTACAAACGCAGTCTTTTCTTGGTCTTTTTCGTCCACCGCATACCACCAATAACCAGAACGTAGGTCGATTGAAGAAAAGTATCGCGCGCCATGAAGACAATCCAGGGCGTCATCAATTCGGGGTAAAGGATGAACGTCCTTTTTCGTGATTCAATTAAGATGGCGGTAATCGACGCAGAAAAGCCACGTGTCACCTTTCTTTTTAACGAGCACAACAAGAGATGCCCAAGGGCTTGAAGAGGGTTCAATTAATTCCTTTGGCTGGCACCTTGTGTACTTCTTCTTGAATTACCTTACACTCTGTGGCAGACACCGGTATGGTCGGCAGTGAATGGGAGGAGAATCACCAGTATTAATGCGGTGCTCCACGAGGGAAGTCTGACTGAGTGGACGGCTCTAGATTTCCAATATGTCGCGGTGTGAAGCCAGAAGGTGGAATAGGGTGCCGGATTGCTCAGGTTTGAGTTTCGGGTCGATCATGGGGCGCAACGCCGCATCGAGGGATGTGGCATCCTGCGGGCGACATGGAAGATCGGAGCATGCGTCTGACGCAAAAGCGATGACACGGGCGTCTATTAAGGGTCGAAGCGTGGCGACTGAAATCCCGTGTGGTAGTGCTTGCTGCGTGAAACCGAAAGTGATAATGGGCAGACATATTCGGTTAGAGGCCATGGTTACGACAGGAGTGTGGCACGTGATGTCGCACGCCAGGAGAACATCTGGAATAGGAGGGACGACATATCACCGTCAACAACGGGTGAACTTGGTTCCAATTCAATGAATTTGAGGGCTTTTGGCGCTATCCGACTGAAGTCTGTGGTACAGAAGCTTTTCGGCAGCTCGGGGGGAGAATCTGGTAGAAGAGGAAGTTCTAAACAGAGAGTGCCGGCGGAACAGTCGATCAGGGCAGAATGCGTTGATAAGAAGTCCATCCCGACGATGAGGTCATGAGGGCAATTGTCTAGCACGGTAAATAAAACAAGAACATGGTGGCCGGCAATGCTAATACGAGTGGTACACATTCCAATGACGGCCACAGTTCCACCATCAGCGACACAAACAGCTTGTGTTGCGGCAAGCGTGAGTACTTTTTTGAGGCGGCGACAGAGACGAGCACTCATTATAGACACCAGAGCTCCAGTGTCGACAAAACCAGCCAAAGAAAGACCATCCACATGCACTTCCAGCATGTTCTTATGCGTAGGTAGCGTCAACGGAGGATTTGGGTCAGTCGCACTTGATGCAGCACTACCTCCAGGAGCTGCATAATCTAGTTTTCCACCCGGGTCGATCCACAGTTAGTCGGCGATGGATAGCGGCAGGGTTGGGGCGACGGAGAACGGTGACGTTGCGGTGACGGTGAACGAGTGGTAGAGCGACTGTTAGGTGCGTCGGAACCGGGATACTCACGGCTGGGCGAATACCGACGGGGGTCCGCGTATGGCCGAGAAGAAGATAATTGGTTCCGACGGGGGGGGGGGGGGGGGGGAGGCGTCCAAGTGCTGCGCTAGTAGCGAGAGACATGGCCAACTCGAGGACAGCGGAAGCAGATTGGCTTGTCTTCTGCTGTTCTCTATTCCGTCGGATGGCGGGATCTTGGCAGAGATCATGGGTCGTGGCGTGGTGCATTTATTAACATTGGTCTGTAGTCCGGTCGGGAGACGGAGCAGGCGACAGGAAAACCAAGGTTAGCAATTTCTTGCCGCCCCGACTGCCTGAATAACCTGACACCACCGGGAGGTGTTTGAACGGTGCCCTGGTCTAGTGTAAGTTGACGAAACGGTGCCGGACGGGCCGCCTCAAGCTCGCGCCGTGTGGTGCGGCACCGAGATCGGTACAGGTTGACGTGACAGCCGTGTTAGGGAGCCGCGAAAATTGAGGCTGAACTCGGCAATTTTTCGGCTATTTCGAAGCGGCGGCATTCCTTAATTATGAGATCGATGGTCGTGACGTTGTTGTACACGAGCAAGTTGAAAGCGTCGTCCGCCATGCCCTTGAGTAGGTGGCCCACCTTGTCACTCTCGATCATTTGCACGTCTACTTTGCGGCACAACGCGAGCACGTCCTGTATGTACGATGCATACGACTTGGTTGATGACTGTACACGGGTGGCGAGTTCTTGTCGTGCGGCCCTTTTTCGACCAGACGGGTCCCCAAAGATGTCGCGTAGTCGTTTCTTGAAGGTGTCCCAGCTGGTAAGCTCGCCTGATGAGCGTCAAACCATACACGCGGAGTGCTATCCAAGTAAAAGATTACGTTGGCGAGCATCATGTAGGGTCTCATCGGTGAGACAGGCTAACGCGCTCGTACATGTGGAGCCAGTAGTCGACGTCAAGGCCAGGCTGGGCGGAGAACGTACCGGGATCACGGGGGTGATACATCGCAAGGTACGTAGTAGCTGGCGCCTCAGCTCATGACGGTGACGGGTTCTTATCATTGGAAGCCATGGCCGGAGGCTGGACTGTGCGGCCACTGCGAAGCTTCGTGGTGAGGACGGGGAACGTTCCACCTCTACCACATATGTTGCGGAAGAGAAGAGACGCCGTATCGACGAGGCTGTGCATGAGATATATCTCAAACCAGCAGCAGCAGCGGCGGCGTGACCGGTAGACCAGACAAGACAAAACAAGACAAGATCCTTGACGATGTGGCGCATACCCACGCTGGGGGATTGGCCAAGAACCGGAAAGTTTTCATGAATTTCTGGTTTATTAACAGATTAAAATTAGTCCATTTACGAGAAATAAAAGAAATATGCAACAAGGCGGTTTTTATGGTTGAATTGTAAATTATCTGTAGTGTAATGCAATAAAGTGTCGTATTTGATTAATATGAATTTGGAAATTTCAAAATCTACCGAACAATGATGTCAACACTTAAGCCTCTTTGAACTTTTGATGAACTCCTGCAATGCGTCAACCATCTTCCCGTCGCTGTGGCATAGACAGAAAGCCCCGAAAGAAAGCACATTTCCAGCTTTTAAATCTATTCCGAGGAGGTGGCAAACGGCACCTAAAGTGTTTTTACGTAAGGTAGACAATCTATTACAATAAATGAGATAATTTTCAGTTGACTCATTTACTCTACAAACAGGACGATGAGGGAAGGCTGGCAGACCAGCTCAGTGTAAATATAAATTCAGCTGTGGAATTTTGCCGCGCAGTTTAGTGATTGCGACTTCCGTTCTTCGCGTGTGACATACTTTACTATTGAAATGGTACACAAGTGCTTGAATTCTGGTGTGGCTGTTAGTGTAGGTGTAGAAAATTTTTCTAAGAGCAGTTTTCTTCTTATTCTAGCACCTATTAAAAATTATGATGCCGGTAATACCTCTATAACAGGCCAATTTAGTTGGCTTTGCCAGTGCATCTGCCATTTCATTCATATAAATGCCCTTATGTCCAGGAACCCAGACCAGTTTGATCGGATTGAGATGTGAGGGAACTAATGCTTTGAAAGCATTCTGAGCATGCGAGTTCTCATCTGCAGTAAGGGAGGCACATACTGATAATGAATCTGGTAAATATATGGCAGTTCTTACTGAAGCAGTTATTTTACGAAGAGCTAAAGTTATCGCAAAAATTCTGCTTCATATATGGGCACAAAATCGGGAAGGTGAAGCGAAAAAGACCAGTCTAGGGCAGAAGAAAAATACCAATTCCACATTTTTTTCCCTTTGTGACGCATCAGTTGCTATGACTGCTTGTATTGGCGCATGTGTGAGGTAATCACTTAATATAAGCTTCTAAAAAACTTAGCGGCATCAATTTTGATTTTTTCGGAAATATATCATCAAACTGTAATTTGATAGCATTGTTAATGGTACTGATTAAAATAACTGCATCAATTTGAACATCGAAATCATCTAGAAAGCGCTGTATAAGCAGAATTTGGGGTATACGAAATCTCGGCCAGTATTGTCCAAAAAACAAGTCAGGACGGTCAATAAAAACTGTTTCTAAGCACCTTACCGGCGATTCATAGAGCCTCAGAAATGCCTGTGTAGCTAACAATTTAAAACGGGTCTCAAGTGAGGGAAGCCTAGCCTCAAGATACAAGATCTTGATGAAACAAACTTGGGGAGGCTTTAGCATAGTCTCAAGAGTTGTCTCTCTATGACTACCAGAGGATGTATCTTGCAGGCAGGTGCCCCCGCGTATATTACGCACCCAAACTCAAGCACCGGGCAAATATACATACAATACACTGAGATAAGAGTATTTCTCCACATACCTAAGCGACTATTACTAATTTTGCTTAGTATTCCCATCGCACGACTTCCCTTTGCTGCAATGTATTAAATGTGTGTCTTCCAAGACATTGATTGATCTTAGATCACCCCCAGATATTTCACATTCACTATATGAGGGATAAGATCCAGGTGATAAGAGAGCGAAATGTGAAAAGGGTCTGTGAGTGGAAATGTTAAAACAGAACATTTCTGACATTTAAATACAGATGCAACCTATCAAGCCACATTTCTATGGCCGATAGGTATGTCTGTTATATTTTAAATAGCCTATGAATGTCCTCTGCTGCTGAAAAAAATGCGAAGTCGTCCTCATATACATAAGTGTGGAAGTCCTGGTGCCGAGGTACAGAGCTCATCAAGATATTGAACAACAACCGGGGAAAGGGCGGCCCCTTGTGGGACACCTCTTGTTTGCACATATTTAGAAGACGAGATGCCGTTTTGTAACAATAAAACGTTCTATTGCGCAAAAATTCTGCTATCCATGACTGTGTATACTTTGGGAAGTTAAGGTTGTGCAGCTGGTTGATTAACACTATATGCTCAACGCTGTCGTACGCTTTTGCTATATCGAGGGTGGCGAACGCAGCATATTTTCCTTCCCGCTTAGCTAATTTTATGCGACTTTCAAGGTCTATATGGGCCTTCCATATGGAGCATCCGGATCTGAAGCCAATTTAGGATGGATTCAGAATTTCTCTCTCATTGATGAAATTTGTTATTTGAACGTTCAGGATTCTCTCAAATACTTTTACAAAGTTTGAGGTTAACGCAATGGGCCTAATGTTATCTAAAACGTATCCTTCACCGGGAGCTTTCAGTATTGGTATTACCTTTGCTTTTTTCCACTCCAATGGGAGCCATGCCGTACTTGAAGAATAGTTGATTATATCCAATAGGTATTCTTGGCACTCTTCATACATCATTTTCAACATGAACGAGGTAACACCATCAGGGCCTGGAGCCGCTGATGGCAAGTTAGCTAAGACTTGCGACAATTCATGTCTGGAAACGTCTGTGAATTCCTCGTCCCTTAGCGCCTAGAAAGGAGGTGATGATAGTTGGCTGAAAAAACGTTGCTCCGATCTCTTACCAATCACTTCTAATGAAGCTTTTGTTTATTTTGCTGACAAAATTATAGAGTCTGCATTTATTGATTGCGGAATCATTTTCTTTCAACGTATGAATCTAAATGACGCTTTTTATTCTTGGATTTAGAAAGATAATCGAACTTCCGCCTTTCTTAATCTTCTTTTGACTTGGCAACTGTACGTTTAAAAACACCTGCAATGAACTGGTAGTCTTTACAATTTTGAGGGCACTGATTGTACAAAAGCTTTTTCCATGTTGCCTTTCTGCGTCTATAGTCCCTCGAGCAATCGTCATTCCACCAAGGAGAATTCGAGTTATGAGTCGCTGACGGCACCACGAATTCAGATTTCTCACGGAAATTCTTTAATAAAGAATATAAGCTCAGAGCCTTTGGCATCGAGCTATTATCTGACAACGAAGACAGGGAAGAAAGGAACGAATCCTTACATTTTGAGTAGTTAATATGCGTACGAGTAATAGAGATTGATGAGGCTATTTGAATATTTATTTCGAAAGTTATCGGTAAGTGGTCGCTGTTTGTTACGCAGTCAACGACTGACCAAGATGAAACATTGAGGTTGGAGCTTGTAAAAGTTAAATCTAGCGCTGAGAAGTACGACTGCATACGTGTGTTGGGCTTCCCGAATTCTGATATGAAAAATGATTATCTTGGGCCCAATGCCACAACCGGCTGCCACGCGTACCAGTTTTTACTCCCCATGTAGCATGGTGGGAGTTGAAGTCACCTATTAGTGAAATGTTTCCTCCACATGTGGTCATTAAGGTATCTAATGGCCGAGCGTCATGTACGCCTGAAGGAAAGTAAGCATTTACTACTAACAAAACCTGCCCGCTCTGGAGAGCTCAATGTATACACGGATGGACACGGCTTCATCAAGCGTGAGGTCCACGGGACGGCTTTATGCTTTTTCATAATAGAGTATAAAGCACTCTCAACTGTTAACCACTTCGTCTAAACACAGCTTCCATTTGCGCTTAAAAGGGGCGTGTTATGTCTCTCCCGAAGAGTGCTTCATTCTTGCCACACTCACCAGTAGCCTCATGGAGGCGTCTACACTAAGTGTGTCTTATTGCGTCGAGTATTCGTTTAAGATGCATAAAAACGCTGAAGTGGGAGTTATTAGTCAATGTGTTCCTACGTCACGGGAATCATTCAATGGGGAATCATTGCATAAACGTAAAACGCCTCTTCACGGAAGTAGTTGAATGCATTTGCTCTGCGTTAAGATGACCGTATTCCGCAGGCCCCAAATCGAGACCGAAGAGGACGGAAAAGGAAGGAATATGCCATACAGCTCTAACAGAAAATTAGACATTTAGTAGTGGGGCTTTTTTAAGGTTAAGTATTACCTTAAGGTTGTGTATGCAAAAACTTGTAGCCTGCCGTATGCATCACAGGAATTGATTTGATTGATATGTGATTTAATCCCCAGTGCCTATAGTGAAACAGTCACGAGGACAAGCGCATACAATAGAGGGAGAGAGCGGAGTGAAGATTAGTAGTGCGGAGCGAGGCTGATGTCTGGTGTGGCAGCGAGTAAAGCCTAGTAAAAGAAAGAGTGCGGGGTAAACGACTTGAGGTGGAGGAAGGCAAAGGTTTAGCGAAAACTCAGCTGTGTCAAGTTGAAAGGAGAAAGGAAGAGACGTTGGGACAGATGGGAGTCGGAAAGGAGGGGGGAAGCATTAAGAGAAACGCAATAAAATTCTGAGGCGTGATTAAAGTCCGAATACTCATGATCGTAGAGGAGCTTCGTAACCATTCGTAACTTCGGTCACTTTGAGCGTATTTATCTATCTATCAAGCCTCCTACGACTTTTAGATGCGGAAGCATCTTATACTCGCGCCTTGTAGTGCGCCGTCCGCGCCGTCCGCACCGCTTCTCGAACATTCGACAGCTGACGCGCGCGCATGCGCCGTCGCGCCGTCGCCCACTCTTCCACCATCTGTGCATCCCTTCCTCCTCTACACACCGCGCGCGCTTCACTCCTCCACCATCTGTGCACCCTTCCTCCTCTACACACCGCGTTCGACATCTACAATTCTCCTGATTCTCCAGTGGACGCGCATGTGGCGTCGCGCTTCGAGAACATTCAACAGCTGACAGTGCATGCGCCGTCGTGCGCCGTCGTATATATACTCAAGGTCGGCGCTCGCTCGCTCAGTTGCCGTCTCGTCGGTTGGTTTGTACGGCGCGTCGACGTCCAAGGTCGCGGTGAAATGAATTCCAACGAATCCACAAACACAATGATCGACGTCCCTTCGACCAGCGCCGCCCTTTCGCATACGTGTGTACGTGTTCACTCATTTAACACCCCCTCCTACAACCACGTTAACCAATTTAGCCATCGACCCAAGTAAGTCGCAATTTAACACCCCATTTCACAACCACGTTAACCAATTTAGCCATCGACCCAAGTAAGTCGCACTTTAACACCCCGTTAACCAATTATATGGTCCGCATCCTCCTCAGTGTTTCCCCGAGGGAAGCGGCGGGCAATTTTTTAGCTCTCCTGGGCGTTTCGATAATGGTATCAATACTAAGCTTGGTATGATGTAACATGACTGTATGAAAAACATATCTGACTAGTCATAACAAGAAATTTATGACATGGATGTCAAGAATGTTATGACTTACATTTCATGGTTCTGGAGCTCTTATGGTGGTTTCCTTCACATGGCATGTTACAAAACTGGTATGGTATGACATGATTGAATGGCTAACACAAGCGACAGACCCTAGCATAAAAATCAAAACATGCGTGTCATGTAACAACATGACTAAATGCCAGGCTCATGATGTGCACGCGTGTGTTTCGCTAGCGTCACTTATACCAAATTTGGTATTACGGTACGTGAATGAATGACGAAGATATGAGACAGGTGCAAACGTTATAATCATGAGATGCGTGTCATGTAACAGCATGACTACATGCTACACTCATGATGCGCTCATGGCCATCACGCTAGCTTCACACATGCGAAATTTGGTATACGTGACGTCAATGGATGACGAAGATATATGTGACTGGCGCAAACATGCTGATCATGAGATGCGTGTCATGTGAGAACATGACTACATTCCACAGCCAAGGCGCCAATACATTTCGACGTGACGCGGTCCGCGTGCTCGCCGGCCTTCATTTCGACGCGTCACACCGGCGTTGCGACGCCAGGCGCCGGTCCTGCCATATACTCGCAGGCACGCACCTCGCTGCATTGCTTTGACGCATGCGCGTTTCAGCGCGTCTGGCGTCCCTCCGTCACGAAAAGAGGGAGACGCAGCGTTGTCTGGGTAACGCATCGGCGCGAAATGCAGCATGTCGCATTTCACCCCGGTTGCCGTCGGGCCGCGCCGATGGACGCTGGTCGCACCGGTCGCACCTGGCGTCAGAATATACAGTGCTCGCGTTTCGCTAACATAGCGTCGCTGTGCCCAGTGCTCGCGCGCGTCAACGCTACATTGGAGTATATTGGGCCCTCCATGATACGCTGGCGGCCGTTTTGCTAGCTCCACATAAACAAATTTGGTGTTAAGTGACGTCGATGGATGACAAAAGTATGACTGGTGCAAACATGATAATCCTGATACGCGTGTCATGTAATAACATGACAACACACCACGCTCATAACGTTCCCGCAGTCGTTTCGATAGCTCCACATATACTAAATTTAGTATCACGTGACGTGATTAGATGACGAAGATAAACGACACATCCAAACATGATAATCATGACACGGAAGTCATGTATGGCGTTATTTACCTCCACCTCGTCACGTTGTGCTGATTTTTAAAAGAACATATCAACCTTTCTCATTCGTGCTTCACATATCATCAATTCCCACTGTTCGTGGGGTCTGCCAATGTTTTTCATTTTGATTTCACGATGTTTATTTCGCGAAAGAGCAACAATGACGAACAAGCAGCACCATGTGTGAAAAAAGGCGGCTTATGACAGCGAAAATCATCCTGACAGCCAACAAGTCTTGGTCTAAGAATATAGAATACATCTGCAATAAAGCTTCAAAGAAACTGGGCTATGTACACCGTACAATAAAAGATGCTCAACGCAAAAGAAAATTGCTCACATATATAGCGCTCTTCATTCCATCCTTAAAATAGCTGTCCCATATGAAATCTTCTTAAAGCATTGGACATCACACACTGGTATCGGTTCAAACAAAAGACATTCGTTTCATTTTCCGCGTTTACGACTGCAATTTCTAACCGCCTTCTCAGCTTGCTACGTTATGTATACAAACTCTGTCCAAGTGGCGCGATCTAGAAAGCTTAAAGCTGCTGCATATTCTTTTTAGTACCCCACGATACACATGAACTAATGAATATTTGTCTTCTGGTAAACTGAAACCCACGAGGAATAGCTGCAAGCTTAATCTTACACCATCCATCCACGTAATAATGTATTTTAAGTCTGCTTTTTTCTGCACACTAAGAGGAATATTTTGCCAGGATAAACCTGACCACTGCCTTCATAAAGGCAGTGATTCAATACATTCGTTCAAGAAATCGTTCAATGCATTCATTCAAGAAACCATTTATAAGTGAATTCTTGAATGAATGTATTAAATGACGCTTTGTTTATTAGAGTGTCATTGTTTTTTTTATCTTGCATTGCTGCATTGTCCTTTCCGTTTGTGAGTTGATATTGTAAAAACTAAGTCCTGCGATTGTCGCAATTGAACTGTAGTATGTGAAAATAAATAAATATATAAGTATATAAATAAATAAATAAACTGATAATCGAGTTTGTACTCATGACTGGAGTTTGTAAACATGGGCACGTATTCCAACTATCAACAATGGGCAGCCGAATTCAAAAAAGAAAAAAAAAGAGAAAAAGAAGTGTTAAACAGAATAAACTTTCGAAGCAAGATTTTAGTTCGGAGATGCGACACAGAACGGAACACAGGGAGCAAAATATTTTATTTCACGAAAATGGATGGTTACCAAAATGTACTCCTGGTTCTATTCAGGATAGATATGGTAACGAGGAGAATCTGACAGACTCGCAAGCACTCTAATAACTACAATCAGTATAGCCATGGTTGCAACTTCTGGGTCCTCGTCCTCCTCCTCTTCAAGCACCACACTGGCCGCAGTGTCTTCGCTTCTCTATCGTGTTCACCGCGTAACAACATATGCTAAAACAGTTTTTCTAATCTGGCAGCTATGGCCACTAGAATGGTTTCGTACAAAACTTTTGTGAGAAACTATATGGCCGTTAGCCTTGCCATTCTACGGAATTCCTCAATCTTCCTCGTGTCGCACTAGCGTTTATTTCGACCCGTAACATCATATTTAAACAATTTGACAATAACTTTCACTTCGGCATTGAAAATCAGGTGGCTTCCCAGAGTGTTTATTATTTACAATTGATTTTATGTGTTTTTCAATTTTTTTTCAATAGGTGAAGTCGAACTGACCGTAAGAGCCACACACTTTCTAGTCTAAACTGCAACATTACGAGTACGTTTTGGTTATTCCCCACTCTATACACCGGGAGTACCTCTTGGTAACTAGCTTTCGTTCGTAGGCAGGGAAATTTCGGGCAGATTTCGCCTTTGGCTACGCCAGTGTGACATTGCTTTCGCAGAATGATGGCACCACGTGCAGATTTCCTCAAATCTCAGAAATACTTCAAGGCATGCTGGCCTTGCCAGCGCGGAGTACGAAAGCTGCAATATAGCTGCGAAGAGCAGACGCGCAGTGAATAGGCCACGACGCCCGCAACTCCACACCATGTATGTGACAGATCGTGCTTCATGCACAAGCTCTTCCAAGCTGTCAAACAATGACAGCCGCGATTCGATACATATGGAGATCCACAAGCATCGCCGTTCCTCTTTGATGAAGCAAAAGAGATTTTAGTATTTGTTTGACTGGTTGCGCTTAACGCCGCAGATGACACTACTTGTCCAGGGAATTCAAGTTTGTGCTTGCGGTGATCAGATAAAACGCTTTTTTCAGCGCCATTTTCAGGCTGACCAAAAGCATGAGAATACGTCTTTATGCGTCTTCAGCCTGGTGCGCTGAAGACGTATGAACGCCTCCGCCAGCTTTACTACTGACGTGGCGTGAACACCTTTGTCGAAAAATACATCCGATCCTGTCCATTGTGTCAGCAACTGAATTGATTGATATGCGGGGTTTACCATCCCAAACCACCATACGGTTATGACAGACGCCATAGTGGAGGGCTCCAGAGATTTATAACGCCTGGTGTTCTTTACCGTGCGCCCAAATCTGAACACACTGGCCTACAGCATTTTCACTTTCGTCGAAAATGCAGCCACCGCAGCTGGGATTCGATCTCGATACCTGCGGGTCAGCAGCCGAGTGATAAAACGCTTACTCTGTTATGGTGAATATATGTGAACCGTGTGCTGCCCACGTAACATCACTTGCCACCCATCACGAGCCCAATCACACAGAAAATAAAATGGCGCGATCAACCAAGGAAGTGCCGGCCAAACCCACACAATCTAAAGCAGACAAGCAAACGCCGCAGTGGCACATTAATTCTGTCAATTCCGTCACCAGCAAAAATCAATGTCTCAAAAACAATGTTGTCATTCATTCTGGCGAGCGACGTGGGCGTTTGAAGGCAAACTATGAAATTCATTTGAAAAGCATCTGTGAAACTTTCAAGCCTGCGATTTGGCATGTGAGAAACTCTCAAGCCTGCGATTTGGCATAAATGGCACAGACATGCAATGAACGTACCCAGTGAATTACATTGAGATCCATTGACCTCAAAAAATCACCGGAGATGGACTTTACAGCTAACGCACTAGAATCATTCCGTCAGAGGTGAACTTGTCTTGCAACCATGACCCTGGAAAAGTACCACAACTATTTAAAACCTAATGCGTACATAAAATACCTCGAATCAGCTGAAACATCTTCACCTACTTTTTCAAGAGCTGGAACATTTTGAGCATTGTCAAACACGAAACAACTTCAACTGCTACGCAAACGAATATCGATAATATATTTTCGTGTTCGCGTTAGACGTATTCTCTGCTTCGGTGACAAGCAGCAATAGAAGAAGTGTAGTTTTTCCACTTGTTCAGTGATCTTACGAAAACCCTGGGCGTGAACTTTTGAAAGTCCGAACCCACTCCTCGATTAAGAGGCTATATTAGCGTGTGTATTCGCGCACCCCGCCTCGAGCATCGCCACGTGTTTGCGGCATTTGCTTGTCTAATGAGCATGCAGGTGCTTGACACGCATTGTCAAGAGCGCTAAATCTCTTTGATGGCGCGTAGACGTTGCGTTCATTTCTTTAACGCAGGCATGGTGCACTTGACAGCTCATTTACGGCGTGCCTGTAGGCGAGATAAGTTGTTAGCGTGCTACAACACGCTCCGGTGTAATGCGCTGTCAGATGTAATCACAATTATGGAAGAGTCTAGCTCACGTGCACCATTGCGGCACTCTGTTGTATATCTTTTCTTGCTGCTCAAATTTCATGAAGAAAGGAGTCGAGCACAAGGTCCCGCATTAGAAACTGTGGCTTTCATCGTTATCATGACGGTCATTATCAGACATACAGGTCCCGCTTAAAATGCTAGATATAATCACCAAACCAAACATGTTGTCGTACGATTTCCTGGATGTAGCCAACATTCAGCCTGGAGCTGCTTTCGAGCGTAGGTGTGCACACGGCTCCCCATTAGTAAAGACCAAGTTTCTTACCGAAGCGACCACCCTCTTCTCACTTTCTTCTTCACTACCACCCGTGAGTGAAATCCGAAGGAAACAACGTCCACGTTTAATCCAAACATGAAATGGGGCGATGACTTGCGTATGAAGGCGGCCTGTTGTTTCTCGTCCCGGGCAAAACGTAGAAAGTGATAAGTCTTTACAATGCAACATTAGACACACTCAGCCCACATTATCGTAAAAAACCATGCCTAGCCATAGCCGTGTATGCATTTACAAAAACGTCAGATGATCCGACCGAGTGAACGTATAAACGTAGGGGGAAACTTGGAACCCTTCTTTAGGTGCTTAGGAAGCGGCTCAAAAAAGACACCAATACACGTAGAAAGGAAATGCCCTCAGGGCTGTGTGCGTTGCGTTTCTGTGTGTCCTGTCTTCATTTTTTTTCGAGCTATATTTTGAGCACGTATACAACCAACTAGTCCAGGCTTGTGCACTTCTTTGGGGGATGAAGGGTGGGAGACGCCTACCCCCAAAAAGCCCCGCCGCGGTGGTCTAGTGGCTAAGGTACTCGGCTGCTGACCCGCAGGGCGCGGGTTCGAATCCCGGCTGCGGCGGCTGCATTTCCGATGGAGGCGGAAATGTTGTAGGCCGTGTGCTCAGATTTGGGTGCACGTTAAAGAACCCCAGGTGGTCTAAATTTCCGGAGCCCTCCACTACGGCGTCTCTCATAATCATATAGTGGTTTTGGGACGTTAAACCCACATATCAATCAATCAATCAATCAGCCTACCCCAAAACGGCGAGCTTATATATATACATGGCGTGTTTCTGGTGAGTAGGACCCGATAGTGGGCACTGTGATGCGGGTTCTTGTTGCTGATTTGTTTTTCTCCCGGGCTGAGCCTCAGAGAGTTTTGTTAATAAGGACAAAGCCGTTCGGTTTCCAAGAAACACACAAAAAGTTTAATTGAAAAGTAAAAAGACAAAGATTCCTCACAAAACAAAACACTTAATAAACAGTTGACTGGACATGACGAAACACATCTGTAAACACCCAACAAGAACGTTCAAAGTCAGTAACTAAACCTAACGTTCGAAAGGGGCTGAGTGATGGGAGTAGCGCAAGATATCTGTTCGGTCTCACCCACACGCTGAATTCCGCCGACGATGAGCAAACCGGAACGCGGTGATTCCGGCTTCAGGACGCGGGCAGGACGGGGATGAAGGAACGCTGGCTGCTGACGACACGTCGAGAAACCAGGCCGGAACGTGGTGGCTCTGGCTTTAGGAGTGTGGACCCGTCTGTGACGAGAGAACGCAGGCTGGTGGTGACGCGTCCGGGAACTAGGGTCGACCTAGTCAAGCAGCTGGGCGCACAGCTCGGGCCCGGAGCCCGACGGCTGTAGCTCGCCTGCCGGAACCAAAGTCCGCAGGCCCTGGAAAGGAGTTCAGGACCGGATGGCCACGGTCCTTTGGAGCGGGAACACGACGGCAGGAGGCCCCGGCCGGTTGAAGACCTGCAGGCTCGGGTCCTACGCCCGACGGCCCATCTTCAGCGCCCGGTCTGGTGACGACCTTCCGCTTGCCCCGTCTTCTTCGAACTCCCCTTGCTCTCGTCTGCTCAGGCTCCTGCTCAGCTCTGGCCCACTTGTCTCGTTCTCATTGGAGATACTGCTGTCTCGTGGTGTCAAGCCATTGGGCCTTGAAATCTCCGTGTTCGCTGCCCATTGGATGTTTTACCTTTTGTTTACTTCACGTCCTGCCACGCATCCTCGTGCTTGACGCTCTTTAACGTCGTCATTCTTGTTTAAGCAGCACCGCACGTGCACTCTGGTATTTCTCCTTTTGTTTTTTTTTTTTTTCCGTGACGCGCACTTTTCGAAGGCCCGCACTTTGAACCCCCACCACACATCACATACGCCCCCCTTTCATTCAAGTTTTTTTTTTTTAGAAAAAAAAACTACCGATGAGTGCGCGTTCTGCACTACGTCACAATTACACCACATATTTGCACCACGCAGTTCAACACATCACACCGATGGCACCACACTGCTTCTTCGTTGACATGTCTCACGTCGAAACACCGAGTCCACAGAACGTACCATTCAACCAACAACAATAAGAAAAGTTTTTTTTTTTTTTTCGAGAAGAAAAAAAAACTGCCGTTGAGTGCACGTTTCGCACTGCCCACAATTTACCCACATATGTCCGCCACCAGTTCACTGCATTGCCCAAAGGTCCACATTCACTAACCTCAAAATACGCAAGAAGTGAGAAAAAGTATGGACACATCTAGCGGATTGTGAAAATCCCCAAATTAGTAGTACACCACCCCTTTTTTTTTCATAATACCCTATCATCTCAAAAACTATACATCATGTTAATGTTACATTGCATGTAACTTCTTCAAATTTACAAGCAACACCCTTCCATGGTCCGCAAGCAAGATCCAAAAGAAACCAGCGGGAAATCGAATTTGACGCTTAAGTTATAGCGTCCCGTACAAGACGTTTAACTGCTCTAACCATTTGACAAGAGTAAGGAATCGGAAGCCAGTGGAAGAATTCTCGACCGTAAGCTCGTATGAACCTAAAGCTGTGTATCACCAGGTTCCCAACCTCGAAATCACAAGCATACACGCTGGAATGTCTGTATGCCAGTCGGAGGCGTTGCCTCCAGGCGCACCAGTACAACCACGCCTGAATCATTTCATCCTTCCCACGAACGCTTGCTTGAGCTCGTAAGCCGCTAATCGTTGAGACATCTTAACAGAAGCGACCTCTTCAACCGAAGATGCCAAAGAGCACCAGTCGGCGTCCTTCCTCGTACAATAACCTGCTGGACCATTACTGCCTTCTGGTTCACTTTCCATCCCTTCAGCTTTCTGTATTGCTTGTTCATCAATACTTTCAACCCTTCTGCCTGGGTCATCGTGATTACCCTCATTGTCACATATAGCTGACCTACATTGCAACTCTACTCTCTGTTCTTCAACAAGTGCTTTTGCATTTTGCTCCAATATTCTTCAAAGCATCATCTACAATTTCCCGAGAACACAAGCCATCTCTCTGTATGGGCAAGTTATAATCATGGTGAAAAACCATGTCCGTGGCGTCTGTTGCTATCTCCAGTGGCCCAAAACAATAGGTAGCTGCTACATCAGAGCTTTCATTATGGCATTCGCCGGCATTACCTAGGAGACCTTTTATTGCTCCTTCAGCGGAGCTATTCAGAGGCAATCCTACCTCTGAATAAAGTGCGCTTGACCTCTCACAGGTTTCAAAATACCCTTTACTCTGAATGGAACGTTCTTGTTCCATGCTCACGAAGCATTCCTGCGCTTCAATAAGCTTATCGAGTCTCCTAGTCTTTTGACTGTTTACCTCCCTGTCATACTCTTTCAGAGTTTCTTTCTCTAGCGAAAGGTCATGACGAGGTACAGGGTCAGTCTCACGTAAATTCAAATCGCTCCCGATGTAACTGCTTTCAGAGCACACCTCATCCACTGGTTGACTACTCTGGCTCTCAGACCACGTATATTCAGCGTTTTCCCTCTCAAGCCACTGCTGCAAATCCTCATATTCTAGTTCCAACAGTCTCTTCTTTTCGCGCATCTCTATCTCGAGCAGCCTTTTTTTCACGCATTTCTAGCTCAAGCTGCTCCTTCTTAGCGCGTGTCTCTCGCTCGAGCTTCTCTCTCCTAGCCCGTGTTTCTCGCTCGAACTCCTCTCTCTTAGCGTGTGTTTGCAATGCAATCTGCTGCTTTTTAGCGTCACATATCGCAGCCCGTTCCTCTTGCGCTTGCGCCATTTGCTTGTCGTACCACTCCTTGAACTCCGCTCCCTTGAGACTTATACTCTCCGCCAGATCTAATAATTCCGAAGTGCTTTTCATGGCTTTCATCGCGTCGAAAAATCTACATGAAAAACAAACGACTTTGTCCTGTCGCGGACGCCAATTTGTGATGCGGGTTCTTGTTGCTGATTTGTTTTTCTCCCGGGCTGAGCCTCAGAGAGTTTTGTTAATAAGGCCAAAGCCGTTCGGTTTCCAAGAAACACACAAAAAGTTTAATTGAAAAGTAAAAAGACAAAGATTCCTCACAAAACAAAACACTTAATAAACAGTTGACTGGACATGACGAAACACATCTGTAAACACCCAACAAGAACGTTCAAAGTCAGTAACTAACCTAACGTTCGAAAGGGGCTGAGTGATGGGAGTAGCGCAAGATATCTGTTCGGTCTCACCCACACGCTGAATTCCGCCGACGATGAGCAAACCGGAACGCGGTGATTCCGGCTTCAGGACGGGGCAGGACGGGGATGAAGGAACGCTGGCTGCTGACGACACGTCGAGAAACCAGGCCGGAACGTGGTGGCTCTGGCTTTAGGAGTGTGGACCGTCTGTGACGAGAGAACGCAGGCTGGTGGTGACGCGTCCGGGAACTAGGGTCGACCTAGTCAAGCATGGGCGCACAGCTCGGGCCCGGAGCCCGCATTAGAAACTGGGCTTTCATCGTTATCAGACGGATTATCAGAATACAGGTCCCGCTTAAATGCTAGATATAATCACCAAACCAAACATGTTGTCGTACGATTTCCTGGATGTAGCCAACATTCAGCCTGGAGCTGCTTCGAGCGTAGGTGTGCACACGGCTCCCCATTAGTAAAGACCAAGTTTCTTACCGAAGCGACCACCCTCTTCTCACTTTCTTCTTCACTACACCGTGAGTGAAATCCGAAGGAAACAACGTCCACGATGAATGCGAACATGAAAAGAAGCGATGCCTTGCGTATGATAGGCGGCCTGCTGTTTCTCGTCCCGGGCAAAACGTAGAAAGTTATGAGGCTTTAGAACGCAACATTAGGCACACTCAGCCTTCCTTATCGTCAACAAACCATGCCTAGCCATAGCCGTGTATGCATTTACAAAAACGTCAGATGGTCCGACCGAGTGAACGTATGAACATAGGGGGAAATTCGGAACCCTTCTTTAGGTGCTTAGGAAGCGGATAGAAAAAGACACCAATACACGTAGAAAGGGAATGCCCTCAGGGTTTTGTGCGTCACGTTTCTGTGTGTCCTGTGTTTATTTTTTTCGAGCTATTTCTTGAGCATGTATAAAACCAACTAGTCCAGGCTTGTGCACTTCTGTGGGGGACGAAGGGTGGGAGACGCCTACCCCCAATTACGGCGAGCCTATATATATACATGGCGTGTTTCTGGTGAGTAGGACCCGATAGTGGGCACAGATTAGAAGGAATTAGTTGCTCTGTATTGCGTAGAAGCCAACACCGCTAATGCTCTACATAAAAACGACGACTGCAAATAAAAAGAAAGTTCATTATAGAGGCTAACCACTAAATATTCTATGCCCACATTTTTTATCACACTTCCCATTGAGAAAGGGCCAACAGATGCGCCTGTCGCCAAATATACGCAATGCGGCGGCGGAGGCTCACGTTCAAACTTGTGCGCCCGACGAGCTCGACAACATCGTTTGTTGGGCGTCTATTATATATACGTGCACTTTCGATAAATTCACGAGCAATTTTGTAGCAGTGGCCACCTTGCTGCAGGACGTACGCACAGTGGCAGTTTTATGGGTGGTTCCAGTGAGAAATGAAAAGGAGCTTCGGTGTGTGTAATAACTGCCTCTCGAAGAGGACACATAAACTAGTACACATGCGAGAAAAGGGCTCAAAAGGGGATAGAAAAGCGCCCAAATGCGTGCGCACAATGGTGAGGGGCAGAAGGGGGCGACGTCTCCAGTTCTCCCTTTAAGGAGAACGTTATGTATTCGCCACTTCTTTACTCAGCCGTACCTGTGCAGTCGTTGTTCAATACGCACGGTTATGACCAGGCAGCTCTTTGGCGACAATGACAGCCGGAGTCTGTCAATGTCGCATTCTAGGAACCATGTATTTACTTCCCACCTTTAGTCCGTGAAAGGGGGGTTTAAACGCACGCTCTCGTGAGAAACAAGATCATTGCTTCATCATCATTTTCGCATTGACCCGACCTACAGGGAGGCCGGAGAAGGTACTGCCATGAAAGAATCCCTTCCCTCCTTTGTCTGAGAACCTTGCACGGGCCACTGATTAGCGCCATATTGTGTACGTCATAGAGCTTGTTTAGTCAGCGCAAAGAGAAGGACTTGTATTTTTGTTGCATGTTTCGGTGCTTTTAGATAAGCAAGCCAGATGGCGCCCCATCGAGGCTGTGTAACGTCTGTAGTGTTATATGCTTGCCTTTTAAAATGAGCAGGAAAAACAGTTCTGTGCGTTTAATGATTTAGGTGCATTTCTTCGAGTCTGAAACAAACTTGGCAAGAGATTTTCGGGCCGCCTGTTACGTTAAATTGCTGTGAGACAGCACCCTCTGTTTTGTGAGAAAATACCGTGTGGTCAGAGAGAGGGTCGTCCGTGTTATCAACGCGGTTAGACGCGAGTGTTGGAGGGCAAGTATAGCGTAGCATGAAACATCACTCCGCTCTAGCATCCCTGCAGCGGTCGTGACAGCGCAATTGCGGCTGTCGTATGCTTTAAGCTGCCGCCGATTTTACTGCCGTGTTAGCCCGAGGGTGATATGCTGTCATCTTCAAGTGAGCCAAGTGGGCCGCGCTACAGGCATGCAGTTTTGCTCAACGGGCTCATTACCTCCATGATCGTTCTCGGTCACGATTCGATGCGGCCACGTTCGCTTGATGGTTCAAGAAGTCGGTCAAAGAAGGCGCGCACGCTAATGCTACGGTTTTCTCCCGGCTGCTAACAATTTACTGTTTCTTTCTTTCGAAATCAAACAGGAACGATATCGCCTCAAGCGAAGCACCATACCACTGCACAGTGGCATGCCACCGCTCGCGTTGTCTACCCCGGTCTTCTGTTAAACCTGCTGCTGTGGCCACTTTGGCGCTGCAGAAAGCGCATGTCTGTGGTGACCCCTAATGTGGGCAGGTTATCTATACAGCATGCGGATCTTTAAAGCCAAAACGTTATATCGCAACTATAGTTGATCCTATCCGTGCTGTATAAAAAGAGACTTTAAAAAAGTTATATCGCAAACATAGTTGATCATATCGTGCTGTATAAAAGTAGACCTTAAGCCCACTGCGTATATGGAAGCTACTTACTGATACGTTTAAGTGAAAAAAAAAACAGTCTGCAGGTCCTGCGCTGACTTGAAAGGATCTCCTTGTAGTGATAAAGAGATGCTTCTAACTCTCCTTTGGCGGCAAAACGCAGGGGCTGCTCCTTAAGACGCAGCGGAAGGTGATTGCCGAAACATTATACAGGCTTTTATTCCGACTCATTCTGACGCACTAGTCAGAAGCGGCTCTCCAGGCTTGAGAGCCGCTTTGGTAAATTCCTTTTTCCGGTGCGCGTGCGCTTACACACACATACACAAACGCACACGCACATTCTATTCTGCAGTAATATGAAAGGGTGTAAAGACTATTGTTTCTGAATACACTACAAAAACGAAACATTTCATCTGCTTGCTACGTGCCGCCAAAACACAAAAAAATCACTGTTTTGTACCGCCATCCCAAAGCTATGTAGGTTGTGCACATTGACAACATTCCCGGAATTTAGAAATTTCGTTCACGTCAATCACGTGTACTCTAAGCAAGAGAAAAAAAAGAAGTGCTAAGACGACGTTTATTCTTAAGACACATGGGCAGCCTTTTGGCCATCCTGCATGTCGAACGCCTACGATGGCATTAATTGTGACCAAGAGCGCACAAAGCTCTTCTGCGACTGCTTTGCATAAGCGCGCGCATGGACCCTCTTCAGGAGAAGCGAATGTTCTTCAAACCTCCCCCCCCCCCCTATTCCCATCATGTCAATTAATGAGGCTAACTTTGAACCATCCTCATGCCCCCCCCCCCTCTTCCTTCCCCTTCTACCCCGTGCACACATCTGTGCTCGTGCGAGCAGATCTGGCTTCTAAAAATAAAGCCTTTACTGCCCGTCTTCGCACCGGAACAAAATAATCAAACGAATCAATCGCTTGTTCTACACGAATCCTGTAATTTGGCATGTGATCGTCCTGCCAAACGACCCAACCAGGGGCCATAAAATACGTGGCTACAACGAGCATCGCGGAGTCTTGCATTCTAGGAATAGCCATCAGTACAACATTCAAAGGCGTCGTAATAGTGGCTATAAGGACCTCGTGTTTTTGCAATGATGCCAGTTAGAAACGCAGGAATCTGGCACAAAAATAGTCGATCTGTTGCTTACTTGCTCGTAAGGCGAGATGGTTATTTTACTGCACTCATTTGAGAACTCTTTGACGCACCCTCTTTACCTCTGGATTCCGCTTTCTCTAAAATTCAGGAGCTAAACTGTTTTGCTTTAAGGGTCACTGCAGCAGTGTCCGGGCATGGTGAAAAAAGCGGCCGATTGGTAGTCGAAGCTCTCCAGAAGTCAGCCAGAGATTATTTCGCGGTACGCGACCAAGAATGTACCATTAATTCTCAAAGTCACGTAGAAACCGCTCCTTCTACTCTTTACAAATCACACCTGCATAACCGCATTTCCACGTCATACGTCAAAAGTGGTTGCATAGAGGGTAGTTGGCTGCGTAATAACCATGGCAATCGGGAGATGCCGCCACATGAACACGGGTGCGCTCGCGATCACACCGACCATGATACGAATGATGATGATGATAATGATGATGATGATGATGATTTGAGGCTGATACCTTTGTATCGGGCGGGCCAGATGAAGACATGTGCAAATAGTGCCATCTCTTGTCGGCCACAGCGTTGGCCTGCCGTAACTGAATGGAAGATTAGCGAAAAACGCCCTGTCTGACGAAAAAAAAGCTAGTTATCAAGAACGACACCCGGTTTGTAGAGCGGAAACTTTTTTCAACAGTCTGGCAAAGTTACAGTGCTGCACTACATACCACCTAGCTTCCCACAGCGTTTAGTATTTAACAATAGAATCCCATGTGTTTCTACGGGCGGTAATAAATTATTCTGACTTTTTAGTGCGATACTCCAATTTTGCCAAAATGTAAGAGCGGGTCTGTGCTACATATAACCCGAAGTCATTTTTGATACCTTTTTTCAAGAGATATGATTTTTCTCACTTTTCCCCATTCAGTCATGGCAGGGGGCTGTTCCTGCTGCCGAGAGATGGCGCAACGTCCTCATGTCCCCAATTCCTGGGAATGAGTAGGCTGCGCGTTCGAATACTAACAATAAAAAAGGGGCTGAAACTCATGACGAGTGCTGACGAAGAAACGAATGTTTTTACGCGCCTGTCATTTGCCTCTCCCCTTCTTGCGTAGCTTTCAGCACACTCGTTAGTGTAAAAGGAGAGATAAATGGTGGAAGCGTGCGATGAAGACATGTAACAGCGTTCGTACTTAATGGAGAGAGAGAAAACTTTATTTTCGAAAAAAGCGAAGCACGTCATTACCACTGTCCATTAGAACAGCCGAAGGCGATCTTTTAAGGTCAGGCTGGGCAGCAGTGCCTCCCTCTGTTTTTCTGTGTTGTTCGTGTTATGGTGTTTCTCATGGGGTAGTGTACACTCCCACGTGACATTGAAAAAGAGTTGCTGTGGTCCCGCACCACGGTCATATATCTCGTATACCGTAGGGTAGAATGCGTATAGCCTATGTAAGTTATCGAATTCAGAAAAAAAAATCGACGTGGTCATTGATTTGCGAAACGTTATGCGCTAATACTGAGACTATTCCTTTATTATTTAGAGATATGTTGGGAGGCCTCTTTAACAAAAGAATACAATTCCAGTCAGAATAACTCCATGGCGATGTTCCATGGTGCTTATCAACTAGAAAGTTCTTTTTAACGCTTTCATCTTACCACAAAATCACAATGTGTCCAAGCTTACTGTCGAATTAGTTGTTGCACTAATGAACAGCAGCGCCCCTCAAGTGCAGTGGAAACCGTAGATGCAAATGTGCCTATATTGGTGAACCGCAAGTCTAATTTCTACACCAGTGATTCACCTAGCGCGGGGCCGATAAATATTTGGAACAATTTTGCACACACCGCACCTAGTCGCAAACCCACCACAGCGAACCTGAATATAGTGTTGTCATCGAAACCATTTTTTAAGCAGGCTGGCATGCGGAAAAAATGGCGTCATAATGATCGTGGAGTATAAGAAGTAATTCCAATGGCATGTACGTGGAGATTAGCATAAAGCGAGCAGAACGTTGAAAATGTTTGCTGTTTCCACGAACCATATTTTGTGAGTATTTTGTCTCTACTTGGGAACTAAGCAATTATAAGTTTAATACACGTACCTCATTTGTGAAATGGGAATTCTGAAAGATTTGCAGATTCGCAATCTAACTCCTTCGTGCGTATTACAGTTGCGTACGGATGCAATGGAGTTAAAAATTTAAAAAATTATATGCAGACGCAGTTATTTGAATGAATACTGTAGTAAAATAGGCTGTTTGCTTATGAGAATATGAAATATTAATCGGATTTTTGCTGAAAAAAGGCTGACCTAAGGCTCCTCCGGATATAAAATCATATTACGGAAGTTCACTTGCAATTCGTACGTATGTTGATGTTAGAGGCTTCTTGACAGTGTATTTTTGAAACGATTTCGAATGCTTTCTGTTTAAAAACTAGCACCCGAGACGTTATCAAAGTGCAATCGCATTCAACTTAGTTTAGTTTTCCAACGATGACGTATTGTTTTGAGGGAATTTGGCTCAGAATTGTTTGCAATGCATTTTACCAGAAGAAGTTATGACGCACAGATTTCAGTGTATTACGAGACAAAAAAAAAAACACGGCGCCCTATATTGTATGCAAAAGTACAACAAGGCCGAGAATCGTGCTTCAATAAATTCGGAAGCCAAGGGCCGCAAAACATAACTGCTTTGCACGAAAAACTTTGAAAGAAGCAGTTCGGAGATTTCCAGGAGTTCGTAAGAATGTGCATGTATTTTGGGTGCACGGCGAAGTCATGTGCATACGCGTTCGCACACTACACATTAGTCAGGCTGTGTCTTACAAATGCAGACCTCTCAAATATCTCTGATCTCGCGCCATGGTCATTACTTCTTCGTCCTGTGTTCCCTGAAAGCGCTGCGCTGGTTCTCCCCTTGTTTTGACCATGAACAAACTTGCAGAAGCGTCAATATTAGAAAGTTATATGACATCTACCTGGATGGCAGGTTACCAGCAATGGCCATCGCGGAACGGGGAAGCAAACTTCTCTTAGATTATGGGATAGTCTGTGTAACCTGTCTATGCGTTTCGGTATGTCAGGGAAGCAGTTCATTGTGAAGGAAGGAAGGAAAATAGAGGGAAAAGAAAGGCAAGGAGGTTAACCAGCCTATAGGCAGCCGGTTTGCTACCCTGCGCATGGGAGAGGGATGGGGGAGATGAAAGAGAGCGGTGAGGGAAGATAGAAACAGCACATTCGGCAGCACACGCGCGAACACTCAGTCATAGTCCAGTCTTGTCTTTCGCGGTGTGTGACATTGCTGTTACAGTCGCTTGTTCAAGTCGGTGTCGCGTAGGAATTTCAACAGAGCCTTCGTCGCCTTCTGTTGCAAAATCTTCTCTCGGGCACTTGACAGAATAGTGTCCACAGACATTTGGCTGTTGTCGATGCGCGCAAAAGCAGACGCCAGTGACTGTCTCTGGATTTCATACAATGGACAGTCACACAGGATGTGGTGTAGCGTCTCTTCGCAATGACAGGCATCGCAGAGAGCGTTGTCGGCCATTCCTATGTCAAAGGAGTAAGATTTTGTAAATGCCACTCCTAGCCATAAGCGATGAGGAAGGGTGGCTTCTATTCGGTCGAGTCCAGTGGGCATGCGGAGAGCCATTAAAGAGGACAGGTGGTGTTGACGATTCGTATCGATGCTTGGTGGGCACTGAATATGACAAAGATGATGAGGGCACACGCGGTGGCATTTCAGGATGAATGCGTTGTTCTCGAAGAAAAAAAACAACGCACCTAGTTTCTGTATGCCTGATTGGCGACGTGGTAGTAGGGAATGGGAGAAGGCGATAAAAACAACAGAAGAAAGATAAGAGAGAGACGGAGAGAGCACTCGCCGCGCAGGAGCGACAGCAAGAGTAAAGAGAAAGAAGAGATGGGGGACATGGTCGAAGGAGCCCGAGGACTGGGCGCCGCTAGGCGAGAGCTACACGACGTCGGAGGATCGCGGATGGCGGGCTGATCGGTGAGAGCCATGCGAGCGTCGGAGATCGTGAACGACACAGCGGTTCAGCACGGAATCCTCCAAGTTAGTCCATTTGAGACAAACAAACATTAGACTGCCGCATTCGAGGCACCTTCTCACAATTAACACCCCCATCGACACACACTTTCTTAAACACCCCTCGTAGAATCGCGATGAGTGCCCCTGACGCGAACGGCTACCCGCACCTACCCACATTACACACAGCTGTCTCTCACACCCTGTTGCAGGCAGCTTGACGATTGTACAAGCATACTCGTTAACATACTGGTCGTGGGAGGCATGACTCTCGTATCAGGCCTTGGGAAGCCAATTGGTTACCTGGACCGGGCCCGGCGGGCAGATAGCGAGTAGATTTCTGGACGATGAGCCGCACCCACTTTAGTCTTTAAAAAAAGCAGCACTAATCCACATTCTTCCACAGACACTAAGCGTGGGACTAGCCCCACCTTTCCGAATCTGCATAAGCGTCACGTCATGTAGCTAGAAAGAAGCTGCACTGTAAACAATGTATATGGTGTTTACTGGTGTACGCCCACGGTGTGAAGATATCGTCACGATGTCAAAACAAGATGTCTTGCAGCAGATATTGAGACACCAGAATCAGGTCAGTCTTTTTATTAGAACGCGCAAGCGAGTTCTTCTTTTTCGTCCATTTCATAGTCTGTCATGGTTCATGCACGACTGCTATCGTTTTTCTTGATAAAGCACGTGACAAAATTCTATCACTTACACACGCAGCCTACAGCTGTTCAGAGCGACCGATAGAGTAGACGCAGGACATAATCACCAGAAGCACACTAGGTCGTCGGAGGCACGACTCGGAGAACTGACTCTATAGACAAGCACAATGAAGCGCACATCATCGCCCAGAGTGAGCGTGTGGCAATCATGCACCTGATGCATCACATCGGTCGGCGTGTACTGGACTTGAGAAAAAAAATCCTGCAACAGTAAAGACACCGTTTTACGTAAACGTGGCTCGTTACATGCGCCTACGTGGTTTCGCGACATAGCGGTAACGAATCACGCAGGCGCTACCCTGCGAGTGCCACGGTACGCGCGGAAGGAACGGAATGAAGGCGGACGAAGGAGAGGCATAAGCCTGCGTGATAGTTACTACGGATGCCGAAGATATAAATAGGTTATTCTCAGGTGACCATACGAAACTGCGCCATTGGACAAATCTCCCGCGAAGCGCTGCGCATCGTGAAAATTCACGCAGGCGGAATTCGCCACAAGAAACGATAGCTTACTCGTATGGACCCACGCCCACACAGACGCTGTGCGCGCGGGCAACGCTACTGCCCACACCGCGGCTCGAGAACTTACACGACGAGCTGCGGCACCTGCGGGCAGCTCAGATGTCTCGCACACTTCAATAGCGATGCGGAAGTGGACGTGGGCGGATTGCTTGACCAATTTCAGAGACCTCACAAAACACTACAGATGAAATAGGTGCACATATCCACTACCTCACGACAAGGTAAAGGAGAAACAGGAGGCTGCTTTGAGACAATTATAAATTCACAAATACTCGAACCCAGGGATCACACGTCTCGTTAGCCAGACATTTATACATGCGACGACTGTAAAGTATGTCGAGCCATAGTGACGCTGCAGCTGTGGGGGCGTACCGGTAGCATGTAGCAGTGCCCCACGAATCGGGTAGACCTGGCAGATTCAAACCACGAGGCCCAATGGGAGGCGACTCTGCCCAGCCACGACCTCGCAAATAAAATGGGGGCCGTGCAGCACGCCCAGGACACCGCCCATGTACAAGGACTCGAGGCCGCCACTATAGTTTGGCGTGCTTGTAGCCCCATTGCGTTAAATACCGCCGTACATTTACAATAAAGTTTTCACTCATTCACTCTAAATTTTCTTTTTTCTACATTCAAACACAATTTATCAGTTGCCTCAATGACAGTATACTTTCTAGTAGCAAGAAGTTGCTTGAGCAAAAAATCCCTTCCTTGTTGTCGTGGTGGTATTTTGAGGACGTTTCCAACAACCATCAGGTTTCAGTAGTCCCAAACTTTAAGCTGACAATTTTTGCAAGTTCATATTTCGTTGTTTTAGAAGACAAGGTTCCAATCTCCATTATGCAATAAATTAAGGTGCTCCTAAATCCTGCTTGAAACAATCAATGTTATGTCAAACTGCAATCCCAGTCAACGGGTTCCCAGGTCACAAATCTTACTTCTTCGCCCACATAGCAGGTTTACTCACAAATGCTGCTTGCAAAGTGATAAAGTACGGCTTAAGTTATTTGCTTTGGTTTTAGTACACTTGTTACCATATGGCAGCAGGAACGTACTAGAAACAAAGTTAACGTGTTTTTTTTACCATACTTCTATAAAAACAGACTTTGCTAGGGGTTCGTCAAACGAAAAAAAAAACAGTGCAGAAAAGTCCGTGAAAACGCACACTCGTATACGCTAATGCTTGGCTACTTGGTTAATGTTCATATATCAAAAATTACGTTGCAAAGCCCCCCCCCCCTCTCCACTCATAAATTGGGACAGCTAGAAGTGGGCAGAAAAGTGCTCTCCTGTCTACTTAGCCTGTCAACGATTTTTTTTTGTGCTTCAACATAATTTTAATTGTACGACTTGCTTTGTTTAATCAATGATATTTTCGCCATAAGTGACGCTTGTCAAAGCGACACTAAAGAGCAAAAATAATAATTTTTGTATTAGCAAGGAGCAATTTTACGATATCAAAAACACCATTTTCATCATGGCACGGCGTTTGGTAAGCGAAAGAACGAGTGGAAAGTAAATGCGGGTGGAGTTTCCTCCTTGAGATTCGGGCACTAAACAGCATGACGGCATAGATTTCGAAGGCGTCTACTAGGTCCTACGTAGCTTCAAAACGATGAAATGGAAGTACATTGTCGTCTGTGTTGCCTTACACCTATAGCAGAAGATAGGCAGGCACTGCTGCATGTCACCATTGCGGCAGTGACGAAACCATCGAGCACATTTGGTGGCAGTGCCCCCAGTAAAGCTGTCAGAGGCAGTGCCTGTCAGCAGAGTTTGCACGGCTCGACGACCAGCCACTTTTCGAGAAATCAATTTTGGAATACCGGAAGGATGGAGCTTCACGCGCGAAAAGCGACGAAGGCACTGTTCAAGTTTGTGTGGGCAACCTGCCTCTTCAAACGATTGTGACATAGGAGTGTGTGTGTGTGTTTTACTTCTCTCTCTCATCCCCTCTTCCTTACTCTTTGTATCCTCTCTCCCCTTCCTCAGTGCTGGGAAGCAAACCAGATACTTGCTTTCCGGTTAACCTACCTGTCTTTCCGCATCACATATCGCTCTCTTTTAAAAAAATGTCGTTAAGCCAATGTCGCGAAAACACGAAAAATACATTTTGAAGTTTTTGACGTCACGCACGGAGAATATGGCGCGAAACTTAAAAAAACTTCAACTTTTATTTTCTGTACGAATAAGGAACCTATCATAGCAAGACATATTAAATTAGAGTTGTCAGGGTACGCACCTAAACCAATCACTCTTTCTTTTTGGTGTCCTAATAATCTCAAATAAACTCCCACCTACGCATCGTCATGCGATGATCACAGACATAAGTTTGGAATTAATCAATGCCACTACAGAGCCTGTCCCAAGCGGTTTGTTTTCCAGGACCTCTCAGGAATGGAAGAACCTTCCAGCCACAGTTTCTCTCTCAAGAACAGCTGAGTTCAACGTTCGACAATAGCACACGTCCTTTCTCCAAAATTTAGTTAACAAATTTTTGTGCCTTATGAATAACGATTTCATATGTTTTCTTTACCACTGTATTTTCTGATCCCTAGCCATATGAAATGCATTGAATTAAAATAATAGAGTCAAGGAAGATCAAATATGCGACTCATAAAAGACGCGTTCTGCTCTAGCAGTTTGGCAAAGTGTAAACTTTCTGTCTATCCAAATCATCGCGTATGTTTAGTTATGTCAACGCGAAAACTGTAGACGAACTCCAATACATGCACTGTGCAATATTTGCTGGTAGGAAACGATTACTAGCCCCACCGCATTGGTCTAGTGGCTAACGTACTCGACTGCTGCCTCGCAGGTCTCGGGATCAAATCTCGGCTGCGGCAGCTGCATTTCCGATGGAGGCGGAAAAGTCGCAGGCCCGTGTGCTCAGATTTGGGTGCATGTTAAAGAACCCCAAGTGGTCGAACTTTCCGGAGCCCTCCATTACGGCGTCTCTCATAGTCACATCTTGGTTTTGCGACGTTAAAACCCACATATAATCAAGGAAACGGTTACTACACCAGCATTACCAAGGGCCGGACACCAACAACAAAAACTTATGCATAGTTACTTTGGGCGAGCGTACGTGTGATTCATGAAAGACTTCATCCTCTTAACACGCCGGAAACAATTAAAATCTGCCCCTTGAGAGTAGATGTCAATCAGTGGAAAGTAGGTTTAAAGTTCCGTAAAGGAATAAAGCACATCCCTTGAAGGGATGGGCATTCGATGTAATAAACTTCACACACACTCGGCAAGCGTGTAGACAGTTTTCGCACACTCACACTGATTAATACGGGCCATCGTCCACTTATTTACAAGCACGCCACCCAAACGCGCACTCGAAAAAATATATATATTACAAGTTTGAAACTCTCGTGTTACGCCCGTCGGAGAACCGCTATGCTACTACATGTTCTCGGTTATGAGTTCTGAGTTAACAGTTCATGGAAGCGCCGTACTCACTACGAGTGGGCCTACGTGCCCGTTTCGTCGTTTTCGGGAGCATTTGCCCAATACTGTATATGTGTGTTTCTCTCAACTTGGCAATCTGCTTTACTCTTTCTCGAAAGGTCGTGGTGTGCAATTAAACCAGCTGGAGCATTCCTGCTTAAGTGGAACACTTAGCTTGTTCTAGTGCAGTAGTAGTTATTTCAGCAAGTTCTAAACGTATTTTGTCATCATGTCTTCACCTTGAAAAGTTGCCGGTAGGAAGAATTGAAATATAAATCTGAACTGAGGCAGTGCTAGATGAAAATAACGAACGCTGTTGAACTCCACACAGTCAGAGCTAATCAATAAAGAAGTGACAATAACTAGTCTTATAGCTTTAATTTTTGAGCATCAAATAACATAGTTTGGTTTCGATAAAACAGAGAATAAAGATGGCATTTTCGCTTTATTGCTCAGTCTTCTAGCGCCTGTAAGTCGACGAGAAATGGCTCAAACTGGAGTTATTGCAAAAGTAAGTTCGAAAAAATGAAGCCAGCATCGCATACGGAAATTCAATTTTAGGTAGTTTTCCTTGAAGCCATGGAGACAAAGCGAAACTCCTACCCCTTTAGTTTGGCGAAGATTCGCCAAGAATGATAACCCCCCATCTTTCGTTTGTTCATGTGTTCAATGTTGCGTCACCATTGGAAGGAGAAAGAGAACATTTCCCAGTGAGCTGCAGGATCGCTTCAAGGCTTTGCGCTCACTCCACTCTTATATCATGTCAATATTATGCTTACGAATTTTGATCTGTTTTCCTAGTCACTACTGAGAAGTTCGTATACTGTCAGCCCATTCGGCAATGTAGGTTTTTACCACGTGATTGTCCCCACGTGTAGGGTACTAATTTGTACTTAATCTAGTTAACCTCTCTACCTTTCTGATATTCTTTCTCGCTCACTGGCTTAGCCCCAAGGCAATTTCTCAGAAGTTTTATAGCTGCTGCCAAGTTAACCTCACATCAAGTCTTCATTTCTACCGTGTAGATACAAATGTTAGATAACGCTAAAAAAAGCTGCCTTGAGGCGACTTCAATAATGCGCAGCCAATTTTAATGTATAGCGTGCGTGCAACACCTAAGCAAAAACATTCAATTAACAAACGAAAACAAATGACCAGTGCACCTGTTTAAAATTTTCTCTTGGGTAGAAGCGTATGTCGAATTGCGTCGTGAATGTAAGCTTAGTCTCAGGTATATATTTGGCTTGATTCCGCGGGACATCTTCTCATTAGCGCGCATATTGGAGCATTTGGTGAGTCTTCACTAAACGCAGCTAAACACTGTTACTGAAGCATGTGCGATGCTTTGCATCCATTTCTCAAGCTGCGTATGTGTACTGTTGTCGTTGTTACAAGCTGTAGAATCTAGCCCATGCTCTATCTATATAAGCGAGTAAAATGTTGCCTCCCACGAACGCCTCAAGCGTAAATCGAGCTGGTTTTGAAAGCATGAAGACGCCAAGCACTAACCACTTGGCCCTGCTGTAACAAAGCGCGCTGCACCTATGCGACGGAGAACTCGTTATTATGTGGTGTGTCTAGGAAGTGCCATTTCGACAAGCTGACTTGTCCTTTCGAAGGCTGCAACACAAAGTTCAAATCCTTGAAGAACGCTAATTCGCGTGCCGAACGTCCACTCTAGCACGCAACACCTATTTAGGCATTTTTCATCGAAAGCTTCAACCTAGCCCTTCGTGTCTTTTCCTGGAACAATTCTTGAATGTGTACTCCAGTAAATTACCAAACTTCATTTTCCAGTGTGAGCGATAGAGCAACATTGGTCATTGCTGTTTTCAGAAAGTAATTTGAAAATTATTGCGCAGAGAAAACATTGAACAAAAAATAGCGGATAACCATACTATGAAGATACAACGGAGTGTTGCATTGCCTTTGCATGTAGACTGGATTTCAATCAGGGAAAGGTTTCAGCATACAAAAGAAAAATCACTTGCTTGCAATATTAACCTGCAGAGGAATAATGCTAATGCATTTTAGAGCTTTAGTCAAAACAAAAGGTGTTGTGTTTATTATATCTTGGTATATAAATAGCCATGAGACGGTGACACTGGTTTAGTTTATTTTTTTCAAATATACGTTGAAGTTTACAGTTCTCTAGAACTAAATGAGTTGAGCGCATGTGCTCAGCAATTTCAGCCGAACACAAAATACGCAAGCAATCAATTTCACTAATAAGCGATGTTCAATTTTTTTATAAAGAGGGAAGTTGCAGGATAACGTAAAAGTTAACAACTGGATCCCAGTTCCTAATAACGCTTCACCACTGCAATACGACGAGGAGTATTACGACTTTGCATGTTCTGAATTTATCATGATTTATTCCAAGAAACTTTGCATATAGGTTGATCAATACATGAGAAAGCGTCCTAGCGTTTTATCGGCGCGCATGCGAATGCAGCGCTGGGTTGATGAAAAAAGGGAAAAAACGGAGCATTTGGTTAGAAGAATGAACAATATCTAAAGAATTGAATAAAAATTAATTTGACTAGCCATGTTGACGTCGCTGGTCACATTAAACGACGTTAAAAGTATTGTGCAATGTGACAAGTCAAATTGCCCAATACTTTTGTGGTTGTTTTGTAGTGAAGCCTACCCAATCGTATTATACGGGAACGTTTTTTCCCTTGTGACTGCTGGGGCAGTATTGACCGCGTCGTAGCACAGAATTCAATGGTCGCCTAGGCGACAAGCGGCATCTATCCACAGCTGGGTAAACTGCTTGCATGAGCACCGATACATTGATTGAGTCGGCGGTCAATAGGTAGGGCCTCTTCGCGAGTCGTACTGAACCAGAAAAACAGAATAAGTGAAATCAAAGCTGTGTCTTAGCACAGGCAGGACAATACTGCATATTAAGGTGGTGCCCCGATGAACTTTTACAAATAGCCTTCTCACCATAAAATTGACTGAGGTCATTAGGGAGCATAACCTGGCATTTATAGACCAAGGCCATGCTGGCAGGCTGGCTTGCTGGTTGCTGTGACCCCTTGAATCTTAATTTTGACCACCTTCCAGCCGAGCTACCCTATTTCCACTCCAGTGTGGCGTGAATAAAGAGTATTCCTTCCTCGTCACAAGCACAAGTTGTCTAATAGTGCTGTGGGCTGGTACTTACGTTACATGGTTTTCAATAAATGTAATGATTCCGAGAATTTGAATTTCTTCGACATATTGGGTAGTGCCAAGTCACAACGTGGAGCTACTAAAATTCAGATTACTGCAAGCTTAGTGGGGATTCAAGCATACTTAAATTGGCAATTATTGTTTCTTCCACGCCGAGTTCAGCAAATATGACGTGTTAGCCGCTAGCAGTAACGAAATCGCATGTGAAACCATCGAAGCCAGCAATATTGCAGTGCTCAAATATAGATCAAAAGTGCGGCTACTTGGGCTGGTTGGTATTGCATTACAAAATAAATATAGTTTCTTAGAGCGCAGAGCATTTCGCAAAGTCTCTGTCCTATCTCAGTCTTTACGAAACGTTCCGTGCACTAAAAAGGTTCATTTCGTTTTTCGAGGTGTGACTTCTGTACCACTACCTGACAAGAAAATTGCGTATCTCTTCGTTGATAAATCATGATAACTATTGTCGTCTTACCCTCAAAGATTTTTATGCCGGTGACATCTTGCCATATTTTCCTTCTCTTTCCTTTCTTTGTTTTATTGGAGAGGGATGATACGTGGATATATATTTAATTACGTCCTTCGCCGCAGTGAACTCCAGCTGCCAGCCTTAGCTTAGTGCAATTGCAAGTGTGCCTTTTCTGTCCCAGTCTTTTGTGATGTGTTCAACGAACTAGCCGACAAGTTCAACTTTCATCATATAGCTTTCAAGTGTCGAGTGTCTGCTTCGTGCACTTTACGAACTCTCCTTTCGCGTATGACTGCAGTACTGAGATCGAATTTGCTGCAGTACTGAGATCGAATTTGGCTGCAGTACTGAGATCGAATTTGTCAACAACATTCCTGCGTTTACAGCTCAACTTCTGTGATTATTAAGGATTTTAAATAGCAACATACCTAAGACAGGTGGAGTCACCGGTGGCAAACTTCCCCACATACCTCTCCTCAAATAACCTAAAAAAAAAGAGCCGGATCACGATGTACAGTTCACTTCTAAATGCCGCACTACAATGGCACCGTTGATATGCTGGCCCCATAACTGAAAGTTCATATGAAACAATGTATTATGCATGGTACTAGTCATTAAAAAGGAGTCAAAACGGTCAATCACTGGTAGTCCGGTTAAATAGGCTGCTACACTTACGCCAAATATTGAAATCCGAACATGCAGTCCTCACAAATGTTCCCTTTAATAGTGTACCCTTTATATATGCGTACCGCAACTCTGATCATAACAGTTAACCGTTTAGCTTTGCAATAATATCAAGTAGCAATACGTCCAGTCCTTGTCAGAAGTTCCCAGTTCACAATTTCATAGAAATACGTGAGGTAGTGGCCTGGAAACTTTCGAACACCTTGGTACACGGTACGTCTGCCATGCATTGGTTGGGGGCTGCTAGTGAGCTTTAAGGATGCGCATTCGCCGGAAATTGGCAGCAGGCACTTTTAGGTAAGGGCGCAATGCCTACACACCCGATTGCCTAACTTAGGCAATAGTTATATAGCATATGGTAGTAAAAATAATCTGTAATATCCATGGCAGAGTCATACTTTTGGTCAGTAACCTGGAACCCCCTTCCAATTTCATTGTTGATGCGGTCATGGCGAAAAAAAAATTATGGCACTCACAATGACAGTTGACAAGGGAGTCGCACAGGATCGTGGCTGACGCTCAAAAGTCTTGTTTTAAATGTATATTTTCGAAGACTACCAGACAAATGTCCGAAAGCCTACATCTACCAAAAGATGGTCAAGTTGCTGCTGACATTCTTTTTCAAGGTGTTTATACGCGTTATGCTTACCACTTCGAACGACAGGTTGTAGCTGACATAAGAGGAAAAAGAAAGAAACTTTCATGATTTATCGAATGGCAGCACTTAAGCAAAAAACGGCGCCTGGGTTCACATCTTCATCAAACGTGTCTTCGATGGTGGTAAAACTTATGGTGACTTTTCAAAACAAGAGTATGCTACAGTGCCTCTTCTTTGACATCAAACATCGCCCTTGTAGCGACTTCCTCCCAAGCCAGGCATGTGCACTGGTCTTCAGTAATCACAAATAAATGTGCAAAGTATCATGAGAGAGGTTTTCTTCAGAATGTCTTTATAGTTTGTGGCAAATGTAGGCGTATAAAGGTTCTTTGAGATAAAACAAATTGCCATGTCGCATTATAACCCTTGACTTCAATTAAAATATGGGCACCTTCAAGCAAGTACTCGTTGTGCGAATCAGATTCTACGTATAACCAGAAAAAGGAGGGAAAAGGCGGAAGGAGAGGAAGGACAGCTAATTCTTAAACCGGCTGGCTACGCTGAGCTGAGGAAGAAGGGTAAGGGGCATAAGAGAGATAAAGAAATAACTTCATCAAAGGTCCTGAAGGGGACTGGGCAACCCTTACGGGGGCCAGCCCGGTGGCTCCGCCATGTGGAGGACTGGGAGTCGAAGCTCACCAGCCACCTTTGGGCCTTCTGGACGGCCTGGTGTTGAAGGGCCCTGTCGGGGCTCCTGAGGTGGTTGATCCAGTCGTCCTCGGTGGCAGGGGACCCGAAGCTAGCGTTTAGCACGGGACACTGCGACAGCTTGTGATTTAAATAGCACCTTGAAGTTGGGTAATTCTGGCCTGATATCTGGGGAGAGAGAGAGAGAGAACGAGAAAAAAGGAAGGCAGGGAGGTTACCAGCTGATATCTGGGAGGTATTTGCTGCAATATAGGGGCTGGGGTAACTGTGCGTTTTGCAGCAGTCGAAGCGTTAATTGTTGTGCTTCATTTAGTGCTGAGTGAGGTGAGGGGAATTCGTTTCTAATAACTGATAGTGCGAGCAATTTCGTGATATGATAGGAGTGGCTCCCGGTGCATGTTGGTGTCCCCGGCCAGTGAGCCGGACCGCGACCCCCCCGACGGCACGTAAGATCACGCGCGAGATTATGGGCCAGGCTCATTACCGTTGGGGACCCCTGGTTGAACGTTGATCCCTTCATGACCCGGGAACCAGTGGATGTGCTTGCTACAGTATTTAAACAGATGCTAGAGCTCTTAATGCCGCCTGGCAAAGTGTACCGTGGCGGTATGCCAGTGCAGGCGGGTTTAGAGTCGGTAAATATTGTGTCGCACAGAGGGAGTGCTAGAGCAAGGGCAATAGCCACCTTGTTCAGCCTCGCAGGCTTTATGTGGTTTTTGCGGTAAGAGAAGTAAGAGGTGTGTTCCGTCTGGGTCGACTCCCGCAGCTGCAAAGTAGGGTCTGTCCACATATTTAGAGGGCGTCTACCGAAAACCACGTCTGTCGCGTGTAGGTTGGGCGCTTTCAGTAAGGCTTGAGTTCGTGCCCTTCTTCGAGTCTGATTGTGCACTGGGTGAATGTTCCTGAAGAAGGGTAGCACTGTGGTTTTAGCGTGAAGGTGTTTGCGGTAATGGTTCTGGTTCGTTGACTTGAGTTGGGATAGGAAGACATGTGCGAGAGGAGGGGCATAAGAGATCATAGAGCATAAAAGTTGCAAAAAAACGTAGATAAAAACAACAGAACAAAT
>NW_023614108.1:25000-41471 GCF_013339725.1 Rhipicephalus microplus | reverse complement strand
CAAGGAAAGAGACGTCTCGAAGCAGCCCGTCAAATGAAGGGCAAGAAAAATACATCGATCTGGTGCTTTCGCGACTGCTGCGCATTGCGACAAACCTCGGGCTCGGCGTGCCTGCTAAAAAAGAAGCGCCAAGGTGTGCCACACATAAGTTCATCTACAGCGCCGCAATGCTGAGAAGCTTGAACGTGCACAGCCACGCCTCGACGCCTGGCTCGTGATCAGAACGCCTGGACGAAAACCCTGAGGGGAGTGGTACGGCCAAAAGCAACATTCGTGGTTAAGCGGTCGATATGACGCCTCAGACCAGGTCCAAGACCCTGCACGTCGCTGCACCGGTTGGGCACCACTGATGCTCCAGATGACAGGCTGGACGGAATTCGGTACAGCAGCAGTACGCTTCACCTCGGGGTTATTTTTGCTTGCTTGGGTAAATTTAGGTTTCTTATTGACAGATGCTTGTAGGTTTATGATTTTTGAGCAGACATAACGGCCATGTTCATGCGCGTTTCACATGATGTTGCTACGATACTGAGGGGACGGGTGGAAGAAGAGGAGAACGAGGTGGGCACGAGCGGTGATCTTCCAGATCGCTGGACTCTCGGATTCATCATCTCTCAATAAAGGCATCTCGCCGTAGCAATAGTAATGAATGTCGTTTTCCGTCCCAAACTACTATATGGTAATAGAACATGCCGTAATGGATGCCTCCGGAACAGTAGGCCACCTGTTCAGACGAATGTGCACTGATGGAGCATTTTGATCTAATTTGAAAATTTGAATGCCGTAGTGGTGGCTTCACACCGCCATTCCACCATCGAGCACCATAGCCCTAGACGACCAAGCGTGCGTTTTAGTCGAGTCCTAGGGGTTCGGAAATGACAACACGCGCGGGACGTAGCGAGTCCTATTTCGCACACAAGCTGGTTGTAAAACTAATTACTGTCTTCTTTCGTAAATGAAATAACGATACTTACGAAGTTAGAAAAAGCCGAAAGCTTCCAAATTACTGCTGTTGTTTTAGAAGAAAGAGTGCCAACATGTGTGGACCCTACGAACGCAGTTTACACTAGGTTCATCATCCTTTGAGATATATAACATATCCACCGAAGGCTGTGTTTAGACCCATTAGTCGTGTAATCTTCAATACACATAGATAACAAACGCCTTCATCATCGATTCGACCCGTTTGTCATTCTGTCAACATCATTTCTGCCAAATTACTGCGCAGGCATACAGAAACACAAGATGACTGGAAACTAAGGTCACTTCTCTTAAAAACCTGAACAGACAGAAATGTCTGTCGTTTCAATGACTATGTTCTATATATCTCACGAAAAGAAAATTTGGAACGTGTAATAAGAATATATAGGAATATTGCCCGAAACTCAATACTTGGACCACCCCAAGGTGGTTAATAATAACCACCCCAAGGTGGTTATTAGCCACAAGGGATTCCATACGCGAGAACCTACGTGATTCCTTACCCGACATGAAGCCTGCATAGGGTGAGTTTGCAAAGGAGTATTCAAGCACCGGCATACCTATGTGATAGACACTGGACTGACATGCAGAAGGCCCGATATTGACTTCCATTCTGCCCTCTATAATTTGTGCTGTTTTCCTTACTCCACGTGATGGAGGCGGCGGAGTCCGGCGGCGCGGGAGCGGACAACTATGTTGCTAGAATTAGCCCTTGTTGTTCCATAATCATGCATTTTATGCAAATATACAATTGGGAATGGTCCGGCATCTGAATTTGAACCTAGTTTTTTCATGGCATTCTAGGCTGCTACGCAATTACTCGGGTTCTGTTGCACTTTTTCAGCACTGTTGATTATTACGTGACCACGTATCAACTCCGAACTTGACCCGACTCTAGCTCACCTCGCTTTTGTTTCCTGTTTCAAAATTCATTTTTTCCTTAAAAAGCTTCTTCCTGTTTCGCTAAGTTTTGACGGTGTTAGCTTCAGCGTGTCCGGCATGTCCGAGTTTTCCTGATATCAGGTGGTCGCAGTCCTACTTCGACTTTTACTGTCAACTGACGAATTGCGCGCACCTTTTTCGCGACGAATCAGCTACTTCCATTTGATTATCACGTTGAGCGTATACGTCATGGGCGGTTGGAGTGCATGAAAATAAACGCGATGAGTTTATAACTGCTAAAGAGTAGACAAGTACTGCATTTAGGGCTGTATCCTATTTTATTGGCACCTTGGGATAATGATTAAAAACTCTGGTTAATAGTCATAGGAGTACACTGTAGCCCTCAGTCGGGAGTCAGATATACCTATTAGTAATTACATCAACGGCTAGCCTAATTACCTAAATTAGTGAAGGAAAGGTAATGAGCGAATTATTTTTATTTCTAAAAACCGGAGAAAGATAAGAATGATGAATGATTAGTCCACATTATTTGAGGCCAACATTGTTGGCAGTACGCGCAGGCACCAGGCGGGGTGGTTCCCTAGTTGCGGGACCCGTAATATGTATCCGGCAGCTCCTGATCCCTTTCTGTCAGTGCACGCTGAGTCGGTAGGGTGGGGCTGGATAACAAGGTCTCCCATCACTCAATGAACTGAAGATTCGAGGTGAGAGGAAAAATTTGGGGGGGGGGGGTTAAGTTCTGTGAATTCTGCCAAGATGTGCGACAGGGTTTCATTTTCGATTTTACAAAAGGGCCAGAGCATGTCGTGTTCTGCAGGGTACATGCGGTTCAGCAATACGGGATGCGCAAGCGATCTCACCTGCGCTCGACGCAATATCATCTGTTGTTTCCTGGTCAGGTTGGCCTGTGGTTCTGGTAGTCTGCACCTTCCCTCTCGGTACATCTGGGTAATGTCCCGAAAGCTGGTAACCGGGTGTGGTATCTCTTCCGGCTCATGCTCGGCCCAGGTTGACATTTCTTGGGCCTGGTAGTCAGCCATGGTGTTGTGTGCTTCCTGCGAGTGAGCCGGTACCCACACGAGCTCTACGGCTCTTCCCAGCGGCTTGCACATGGATAGAATGGCTCGTGCCGCGGATGAGATTACCCCCCTGTGGAAGCTTCAATAGGCTCTCTTTGACTCGGTGACCACCATGTCCACGCTCGGCTGTATGAGTGCGAGGGCCACGGCCACATCCTCGGCTATTTCAGGGTGTTTTGTCCTCAACGACGCGCTGACGATTAGCCTGTCAATGAACGTAACCACTACCGCAGCACGGTCACTGTGTTTTCAGAGTGAGGCGTCCGCGTATGTGACCCTGGGGTTCTCTTCCAGCTTCCGGGCCATGGCTTTGGCCGGCGCGGTGCGCCTCTCATCGTCCTTGCCTGGCGTCATGCTCCGGGGAAGGGGTTTTGTTTGAATTGTTGTCTTCCAGTCCTCCGGAAGGGCCGCCTTGACGGGTACTGGCTCAATCTGCCATCCTATTTTGCGCAGGACAGCTCGTCCGTGCTCCGTGTGACTGAGCCGGATTCTCTGATTAGAGAGGTGGGCTTTGATAAGCTCCTCCGCTGTGTTGTGGGCGCCCATGTCTAGAACACTTAGCGTTTACGAGTATATCGGCACGTCCAGTGCATGCTTCGTTGCCTTGCGAAGCATCGCGTTAAGGGTTCCCCTATTCGCCTTCGTCAGCTGGAGATACGGAGCGCAGCAAGTAACCCGCGACACGACAAACGCGCGTACCAAGCGCATAATATCATCCTCTTTCAGGCCTAGGTTTCTGTTAGATACCTTTCGAATCATGCCAGGGATCTGTAAGGTTGTAGTCTTGACCTTCGTGACTGCGGCTTGAGCCTTCCCATCACTCTGAAGCAGTAGACCGAGAATCCTAATTTGCTGTGTTGGTTTGAAGGCCATTCCGTCGATGTTGATATTCACGTTAGGTGGCCGCTCCTTATTGGGTTTTCATGGTTTGATCATGAGCAGCTCCGATTTTTGGGGAGCGCAGCTCAGTCCACACGACTTGGCATACTCGTGCACGGTCGTCGCCGCCCGCTGCAAGGCTTTCTCGGCCAATGCACCGGACTCGGCTCGGGCCGTACACAACGTCAAATCATCGGCGCAGAACGCGTGGTCCACACCTCCGATTTGCTTGAGAAGACCGGGTAAGGGCAGGAAGGCCAGATTGAAGAGCAGAGGTGACAGGACCGACCCCTTAGGGGTGTCCCGATCACCGAGCTCGACAGGGTCTGATTTCTCCTCCCCTGTCTTGATGGTCGGCATTCGGTTTTACAGAAAGTCGCTTATGTAGCCGAATGTCTTGTGGCAACACCTGGTTTTGTTATGAGCAAGATTGAAATGCTAGTGAGTAATGGCAGCTCGGCAAATACAAAACCCAAAAACAAGACCACGGCAGTAAACAACGCCAGAGGCTTGAGCAAGGTGCCGCGGAGGGACCCCCTCAACCCGCCTAGGGTGTACGACGGGAGAGAATGAGGCCTCGCAACGGGCATCGAATAACTAAGAGGCAATGAACGCTGTTGAGAGGCGTATAACAACAGAAACCGCGACCTCGGCAACGACGCAGATTCCGCGAAAAGGAGAGCTGACGGTCATTTTGGCTGCAATCACCCAAATTAACGTAAGCCTAGGTAATATGGATGCCCGACTCGAAGCTGTCGAGAGTCAGCGTCACACGCTCTCGGTGAAGCGCGACCGCCAAGCGAAAAAGTAGCCTCAACGTCGGTACTGAACCGCTTCGTGTCCCTTAGTGGGCCAAAAGAATTAAGGACGCGATCACAAAAAACGCGCTCGAGTCGAGACGTCCGGAAAGGATGATGCAGAAGCTGGGTAAGAAGCATAACAAGACTCGGGGGTACGCCACGGTAATTTACCAATGAAACTTACGTGACATTCGCAATAAAGAAGCGGAGCTACCGTTACACATTGACGGGCAAGAAAAGAAGCCCGATATATTTGCTTCAGAAGAAACGAATGGGAAACCAAGACTATCGGGGTACGTCACGTACATTGACTCCAAGGAGAATGGAACGGCGGTGCGCATACGGAGCAACGTCGTGGCTAGTCAGCACGTCACGGTGCAGGGTGGATGCGAGCACACGCTGGTCGAAATTCATGCAAGAGAAATTGGCAGCTTGGGCAATCTATTCGTAATGAGTGTGTACTGCCGGCCGTCACCACGTCAGTACGAATTTGGCCACATCGTGAGACAGCAAAGGGGTTTGCGAGAACTAGGCCACTCCTGATCCTCGCTCACTTTAACGCCCCTCACACAACGTGGGAATATAAGTTGCAGTTCAAGAGGCGGAAAGCGTTGGCCAAAGTGATGGAGGATCACGAGATGGTCCTCTTGAACGAGCTGGACGTAACCACCAGAAGAGGCAACATTGTCGCAAAGACACTAAGCCAGACCTGACGTGGGTGTCGGGCACACTAGACGTTACCTGGCCAAAGGAAGACGTGGACTTGCGGTCTGACCACACCGTCATCGGCATTACGATCAGAGGCTCCCGGTACCGGGATGTACTGGGGAAGGCACGTATAAAGGATTGGGACAAGAAGAGGAAGTTTACCCAAGAACAAGAAGAAGCGTTCCAGAAAGACTCGAAGCCAGCTGAAAGAAAACAGACCTGCACTGAATGGGCGAAAGACCAGAAAAGGCCCTACAAATATTCACCCAAGAAATCGCGATGACGTCGCAGACACTGTACGTGGATGCTCGACTAACCAACACGCGGGCGACCCAGCACTCGTTAATGTGGCGGTGGAAGCGTCAAAGACACAACGAAAAACTGGCCAAGCGCATAGCTGTCTTGAACAAACGAATCGCCGAGCACGCGGCCAAGCTCTGCAGGGAAAATCAGCTGAAGACCTGCAACGGCCTGCAGGGCAAGCTATCGGCACGAAAGACGTGGTGCTTCTTGAAGCATCTGATCGACCTGCTGAGTAGCGAAACTACCACCAATCGCAAGCTTGCCAAAGTATTGAACATGTACAAGGGAGACGGCCACAGACTCCTGGAAGATCTCAAGGTGAAGTACCTAAAGACAGATAAGGGCCAGTACCCGGTGCCCGAGAGGTACGCGGGAACCGAGAACGAAAAGGTCGATTGGCCATTTACCATGATGTTATTGTGGACAGTGATAGACGAAAGCAACAAGAATAGCGCGCCCGGCAAAGACGCCATAACTTACAAACTGCTCGGTAAGATGAGCGATGCAGCTGCCCGCGGCCTCTTAGAGCACATCAACGAAGCCTCAGAGAGCTTGCAGTTGCCGAAGAAAAGGAAGGAAGATGAGGTCCACTTTATTCCAAAGCCCGGCAAGGCCCTCACGATAGAACACATGCGGCCATCTTTTTCACGTTTTGTGTAGCAAAGGTGATGGAGCGCATGGTCCTTCACAGGCTGCTGAAGCCCCTTGTAGAATCAGATCAGATGCCGGAGACGATGTACGGCTTCAGGCAACATCTCAGCACCCAAGACATGATGATCCAACTCCACGAGCTGGTCGTCAAGCAAGCAACGAAGCACGCACCACGTGGGATACTCGCCCTCGACTTGAAAGGAGCCTTTGACAACGTGTCGCACGCGAGAAAGGTAAGAAATTTCGTACGGAAGCTATGACTTGTTTACATCACCCACCACAAGGCGTCAGCTTGGATTGCTAAACACTGTCGACTCTTGGTCCATTAGACAAAGATATTGCCACAGAGACTGTTTGCAATATCGGACGTCATGAAAAATCAGCGTCCACCGTCTTGTGTGCACTCCTGCTTGGGGCCGCACGACTCATGCCTCTTGTTCACAGACACATGCCAGTGTGGGTTGGAGCTGCGAAGAAGAAGAAGGTGCGTGGGCAGAGGAACAGTTTTTGTTTTTTGAACGCTCTAGCGGACTCTTCCATCTCTTCGCACATAATTTTCAGGGCACAAGTTCGCCCATAATAAACCAGTTTTCGGCTTTTCCTCTCTTGCACCCGTTACAATATGATTGATATTGTCACGGGGTCTTGACTTCGACGAAGAAGGAGAGAGTAAGATAAACATTAAATTGTTTATTTGGGCGAACTTGTGCTCGGTAAACGGAAACTCGAATCACAGGAGCAGACTTGCACTGGTAGCGGCGAATGAAGCGTCGGCGGTCAATAAATTGGCAAGCGGCGAAACATGTTGACATTTATACACTCGCCATCGAACATTCTAGAGTTATCGCTAGTGGCGACGTAGATTTCACACTAATATGAGATACTCGTGAAGTGGGCGTAATCTCAAGAAAACGATGTACTGCAGTCTTGAAGCTTCTCCAACAATGCGGGCACTGTTTGCGCTGAGAATCGCGTACATCATAACGGGCTGTTGAAAAACTTCAGGAAGGAGCATGGTATTACGATTTATATGTGGGTTTTAACGTCCCATAACCACCACAATATGGTTATCAGAGACGCCGTCGTGGAGGGCTCCGGGAATCTCGACCATCTGGGATTTCTTTGACGTGCACCCAAACCTGAGAACGCGGCCTTACAGCTTCTCCGCCTCCATCGAAAATACAGCTGCCGCAGCCGGGATTCGATGCCGCGGCCTGCCTGTTAGCAGCCGAGTACCTGAGCCAGCAGACCTATACTATTGGGCTGACAAAATGCGTTTATTAATTTTAAGCACTGGGTGCTTTACTATAGGAGAGAACATATAAGCGTCCCTCAAAAAATGACCCCGAATCTGCATGTTACACTGCGAATGTCGTCGGAAGACGATAGTCTTGCGTTTGGAGAGAGTGAACAAAACGTTTATTTGATGCTCTGCACAAGAAAATATGCGACTGGTATTTTGGAGACGTTGCGTTAGATTTTTTCGAGCGTGTAGCGGAGGCGAACGAGCTCATCGAGGCACAATGGACACGAGCGCCGTCTAGAACTTATCTTCAAAAACGAAGGCGTGCACGCCCGCAGTGAAAGATGCGCGCCTGTCTCGGATGTGATACAGTGTTGAACGCAAAGCGACAGACAGGTGCCACCACCGTGTCGTCGTAGCAAAGCGTTGGAAACATTTACCTTTTTGAGCATCGCGTTGCACTCTCAGCGCAGCGCGATACACGCTACAGTCCTTAGAGTCACTTTAACGTGTTGTTATGGCGCCTCAGATATGCGCAGCAATCGCTTTTTAATTGACAATCGCTCAACTATAAACGCTAACTCGATATGTGAATTCACAATATGCTTGTAATGATGATGATATAAAAGCGAGGGTGCCTATCTATGGTTACCTTTTTCCAGATTAAACATTGCTTAAAGTTAGCGCCCGTCCTTTCTTTCTCTGTCCGTATTGTTTCGTGCGTTGAAAAACTACATCAATGTAGAGCCAGACAATGCTTCTCGTTGAAAGGGCATTCTTGGTTGGGATAGGAGTCAACACAATTTGGCGTTAAAGCTCATAGACGCCTTCTTTATAAAAAATGAGCCATAATGCATAAGCGAACTGTCACAAGGGAACAAATGCGAAGTCGTTTCTGATTAGCTTGGTTGAAAAATAAATGAGGAATACCGACCGAACATGCCCAAGAATTGGAAGGAATGTTTTATATAATAGGATGCATTGCATTCACTATTACTGTGAACGTTGAAATAGTTAATGCGACATAAACTTTACTCTTAATAAAGTTTTATTTATCTAGTTATTTTAGTACTTTTGAACGTAGCAACGCTACAGAAAGATTACAATGCTCAACGAATAGGCAAACTGCCACTTCCCGCGAACCAAGACGAAACTGCAAGTTGGCGCTTCAAACGAGCTTCCACTGTATTTCACGGCTGACATTTTATTGTAATCAGGCAGAAAAATATCACCAGTGACTTCATGACAAATGCATCTTTATTCAAAGTTCAAAAGAACTAGTCGCTATATTGTGCATAAACCAGCGTAACATGTGGCCATTATTGCTAAAGTTTGATGTTGAGTGCACTATACAATGATGTCCATGCTGTGTCAATGACTCATTTTGAGACTGAAAGGATGAAACATAATATGTTGTTAGGCCTGCCTAAGCAATCAGTGGCATGTGTCACAGCATCCGGCAGGCAACAAAACAAGCCGAACGTGTTACATAGTAGTAATACCAGGCATGAAAGGGATAATAAAAGAAAAACACACATAGCGCAGACACGCACTAAGAATGCATACAAAAGACAGTTAAGACGATTATGCGAGTTTTTAACAAAATATGAGAAAAACAAAAAAAGGAAATGGAAGCACAACGGTGTTTGTTAGTACATTTATCAAGCTCGGGATTCTTGCAACAACAGACTTCCCGGTATATATACTGTGCAAGCACACAGAATCACATTTCGTTGAAAAAAACGTTGTCAGAGTTTCCTCATTTCTTGCTTTTCTTTTATGCGTAAATTGCTCACACACACGGCCATTATGTCAGATGCATGGGTCATATGCGGCGATTATACGCCCCACCATATGGGATGGTGATACAGGTTTCTGGGATATTGCTTTCTGTGCACATTATGAATGATGAAGTGGTAGGTAACTAGTCCTGCGCTGAGGGGCAACTGTTTCTGTTGTTCACAACCGTCGTGAACGCTTGGCTGGTTGTCGAACGTCAAGATCATTCCGAGGTTCTTGGCTCGACGAAGGCACGGGGGAATTCGTGGTGGAGGCTGCACTCGAGGCCGCACTTGAAGATGGCAAAGGTCTTTTCTTGGGATTTGATGTTGCATTCACTTGCAAGCCTGTAAGTAGGAGCAAGGAATAAAACAATGAAAGAAGATCTGAAAATTCATAGTGCAACAAAAATGAAATCTACTACTCTTTCATCATAATAAGGCCATAATCCCCGAGAGAACGTATTAGCTCAAACAAACACAAGAACAAGAGGAAGGAAAAGGTATGTTCATGTGTACTACCGAAAGAACTCAGAAGGTTGGCTTCTCTTTGATTAATAGTACAACTTTCTTATTATAGAAATAAAACAAAATTAGGCGTCTTGAAAAAGCATGCAAAACTAAGCAATCAAGACATTAATGACAATTCTTCTGTTTGTCACAGTATTTCTTAAGGCCTAAAAATCACACTACAACATGCTTTGCTGAACTTCCGTGCATGTAATCATTGTGCACTCATATTGCTCACACACATACTCAATCTAGTCGGAAGAGACACGTACAGACCTATAACATTTGAGAAGTTCACGGAGGCTTAATATTCAGTGAAAGCTGGCAAACTCTGTGTCAGTACCCATTTTGATTGCATTGTTGGAATCCTTTTAGGAAACTAGTTACATTGTGCTCAGCTGTCTGCAAAACTTGCACCATCATAATTCACAGAACTGCATGGAGAGGCCGGACAGTCTAAATGCATCAATATAAAGGATGTTTGTCAGCAGTTCCCGAACTTCGCTTGAGATGAAAAAAAAGCCACAATATTTAGTAGCTTTCAATATTATATTCAGCAATAGTACGCCTAATATTACCTGGCCTTACTACATGCCAAACGTAATTTTTATTGACTTCCAGCTGTGGCTGTATTCTGAAAGATTTAAAAGCACACAAGATTTGTGCTTAGGGTTTTGGGAATAACGCTTTCTTGATTGCAGAATTCTTGTCCAATAATAACCAGTTTGACTTGATATTTTCATTTTAAGGAAATATCAACTGCACAAAAAAAACCACCTCCACGAAAGGACATAGGAGAAAATTGTGTACTGCGTGTACACCAACGGGGGCACCACAAACGCGTTTCAAACGCACTGTAATCAGGTGGTGGCAAGTCACGCTCAATTCAAGGATGTAGGGGCTCCGTTTGCTAAGGGCGAGGAAAAGCGCGCTCGCCCACTGCTGCTGTGGGCAGCTACAGACCCCAATACGTGACATGGTAGAAGCTCCGGTATTCAGGGACGTGCGCGCCCGCAGTTACTGCTATGGTAGAGGGTGGAGGACAGATCCCGACGGACGCCTGACAAAGCCCGACAAAGAAAGGAATATTCTTCAAAAAAAAAAACAGTAAACATGATGGAAAGAGTACTGCGTGGCTTCAGATGTGCCCCAGAGGAAGTTTTTTTGCGGCGAGTGACTGCAAAAGAAATTATCTTTAGACAACTTGGCAGATTCAGTGCCCTTCAAGTAGAATAATGAAAAAGAGCTAGGCTGGTGTGGTCCTCACCTTGCTCAGAAGAGCTGCCCCTGGACTGGTGAGGTTGGTACCATGAGCCCTGCAGAGGCTGGGCGAAGTGACTACTGTTCTTACTGGCTGCCGAGGAGGACGAGGAAGTAGGCGAGGGCTTGTACTGGCCGCCCGTTTGCAATTGAGGGTGTTGCGGCAGCTGCTGCTTCGTATGATGATTGCCAGAGTAATGACTGCTGTCATGGCGTGAAAGGTGGCTTGAGCTGTGGTTGTAACTGGAGCTCTGCAGTTGATTGCGTGTGCTGGGCTGGCTAGCAGCATGCGCGCTGCGACCACTGCTGCTCACATGATTACTATAGTGTTGGTCGGTAGACAGAGAGCTGCTCCTATCGCTACTGCTACTCCTTGTTTCTCCAGGATCCGTACAAAGATAAATCATTGCCCAGGGCGTTAGAAAACGGATATCGGGCCACTCTTAAATGCTGCCTCGATCCTCCATTTCTCTTAAAATTTGAGCTTTCAAGCAGTGATGACGGCTTGTACAGTGTTACATTGTATTAGTCTTATTCACTAGTAGGAACAATGTTATCTTGTACAAGGCTTCTACCAATACTATTTCCATTGATACAAAAAGTAATATTCCACAATATTATTCAATCCATAGTTTTTAAACATTGCTTTGGCATTAATCATGGAATTTATATAAATTTCATGAATATCCAAAAACCATGAGGGCCTATGAAACATACATGCAGTGCTAGCGGCTACTTTTCTAATAAATACAATAGCCAAATATGCCTCTTGACAATCAAATAACTATTAACCATCAGTGTAAACAACGTAGCCCAACAAATTTGCAAGAATAGTTTTATTTGAAAAAAGACGCATTAGGGCTAGTTTATTCCTTTTTTAAACAACGTAGTAATGATAACTGACAGACAAATGTGCCTACAAAAGTAGACTGAATGGTTTAAAAACAAACTCTAATGTAATTGTGTAGAAAGAAAAGTGGTCGAAAAAGTTACTTGATAAAAGAACCTCGTACTTTCTAACCTCGTACTATCAGAACCTCGTACTTTCTAATAGCACGTTAAATGCTCTACCACCCAGCCACAATAGCGGTAGCCTCCACGTTCACTTAATGGGTTATATATATATATATATATATTTTGAACAAGTGTCAATATACAGGATGTTTGTCAGCAGTGCCCTAATTTGAATGAGATGGTAGATGGGAATGAAAAGTCGCAAAAATTAGAAGCTTCCACCAATATATTTTGCATCCGTACTCCAAACAGTAGCGGGCCAAACACAATTCTTTTTATTGTCTTTCCGCCCTGGTTGTGCTCGAAAAAAATAAAAAACACAAGACTTGTGCTTGGATTTTGATGTGAAGTTTCTTCCATTACTAACCACTATGGCTCTATGATTTTGCCGGATACGTTTTGAGGAAATGGCGATGAGACAAAGAACTATTAGCAACATAAAAAGTTATTAGGATTCATGCGGAGGTCCAAAAATGTCACTTAGGAGTTTCTTTCTGAGTGGTGTGAGTGTGAAGTAGAATATTTTAAGACAACTTGGCAGCACCTTCAAGTTTATTCAACAACGATGTCAGTTTACAGAAAAGTGCGTACAGGATTGGTAATACACACAAGGAGCCCCAAAGTTGGAAACTGTCAGGGGGGCTCCCATACATGATGTTAACGGGAGAAGAAACAAAATATACAACATTCAGTTGTTACGGTATCTTCAGTAAGAAAAAAAAAAGCACAGTGCGAAAAAACGAAAGTAGAAAATACATATATGTTTAGCAAGGCAAAAAAGAAAACTCTGAAGAACAAACAAGCGCAAGTTATAATACAAAACGTAAGGACAATATAACATGTAGCAATTGTTATCGCTACATTAAAAAGCAGTTGCTAAGATGAAGACAACTGTTGCAAAAAATATTTCTTTACTTGGTTTTTGAATGCATGTTCTGTGGTTGATGATTTTATTACGTAAGGAAGGGAATTCCACAGCTTGATTCCCGTAAATGTGGTAGTGAACTTGCCGTAGTTTGTGCGAACTTTAGGCAGAAGGCGGTTATCAAGCTCAGAAAACCTAGTAATATTATTATTTACAAGGCCTTCCAAGACAATGCCATCTATATGCACATTACCGCGAAAAAGCCTATACATCACAACTGATAACTTCAGCTGAAAGAGGTGATAAAGAGGATGTATATTTAAATTCTGATAAAGTGGCGTTGCATTGGTTAAGAAATGGCTGAAAGTCATGAGTCGAAGTGCTTGATTCTGTAGGCGTTGTAGTTGGTTGAGGTGGGTCAAATATGTGTTACCCCAGGCTGATATGCAATAAGATAAATGGCTGTGAATATGTGCGTGATAAAGGGAGTGGATTATGTGTGGCTGAAAATATGAACGAGTTTTGATTATGGCGCGTATTCCAAAGGTTATCTTGCGAATGAGTGATTGCGCATGAAGATTGAATTTCATATGCCGGTCAAGAACTACACCGAGAAACGTTGTACTGTCGGACATGGGAATTAAATTATCGTCCAGACGCACAGATATAGATTTTGAAAGTACAGTCGGGAAGGAATGAAAAACTATAAAAACGGTTTTTGATGGATTAATTCTTAACATGTTCATTCGACACCAGGAACTTATATTATGTAGATCCACGTTAATGTTTCGTTGTAGCTCATCGACATTGTTAGCATAAGTAAAAATGGTCGTGTCATCTGCATATAAGATACAATCTGTAGCGGTCAAAACATTAGGTAGATCATTAATAAATAGCAAAAAGAGCAACGGGCCAAGGATCGAGCCCTGAGGAACACCTTGATTTACTTTCTTAGCTGCTGAAACTTTACCGTCAATCTGAACAACTTGAGTGCGATTGCAGAGATAACTAGATATAAATTGAAGTGCAGGGCCAGTTATGCCATACGATTCAAGTTTATGTATAAGAATTTTGTGATTAATTGTGTCAAAAGCTTTCGTTAAATCTATGAATACGCCACCAACTACGAAGCCTTGGTCGATTGCCCCTTTTATTTTATCGGTGAGGGTTAGAAGCGCAAGCTCAGTGGAATAGCCAGGCCGAAAGCCGTACTGTTTAGATGTCAACAGATTAAACTTTGTCAGGTAGGATAATAATCTTGTATGCATAAGACGCTCGATTATTTTGCTGAAAAATGGAAGAATACAAATGGGCCTATAATTACTCAGAAGTTCGCGATCACCTTTTTTGTGAACAGGTGTTATTCTACCAACTTTTAGGGAATTGGGAAATATGCCTGCTTTAAACATCTTGTTAACAAAATCTGCAATGACAGGAGATAGCTCACTAGAGACTAACTTGATGTGGGATGGATGAACAGAGTCAAGACCAGGTCCCGTGGACCTGAGCGAAGTTATAACAAGAAGAACTTCCTCTGCACTCGTTGGTCGCAAGAAGAAAGAATAAGGCTGGCGAGGTAATGTTGGTAATGGGGGATTTCTCAGAGATTCACAGGTACTGCTAAAATACTCACTGAACGCATTGGCGATATCAGTTGGATGGCTGTATGTTTCTGCTTCAGTTCTAATTTTCGTTATCTGCTCACGACATTTATTATTTAAGAATTCGTTTATGACCTGCCAGTTGCGCCTCGTATCATTGCCATTATCCAAAATTTTTTTCTGAAAGTATTCTCGTTTTGCACATTTAAGTGCGGCTGCAAGCGTGTTGGAATATTTCTTGAAACGAATTTTAAGTTCAGAGTTAAATGGCTCACAAGACACTCTTTTGTGAAGTTGGTTTTTCTTCAAGATACAACGAAGTAGCGCCCTTGTAACCCAAGGTTTTCTGGGATTACTGAAATGACGAGCTGTGATGTGTACCGTCGTGCATTCGTTAATGCATTGTGTAACTGTAGTCAAAAATAGCTGATAAGCCTTTTCAGCGCAGGATTCACTTATTACGACGGTCCAGTCAATTGATTGTACCATAGATACGAATTTTTGAGAATTAAAAGATATCCTCTCTTTGTTTTCCTTACACTTGTAATTTTCTGTGCCCAAAGTCAGGAATATAGGGTAATGATCCGTTATGCTGTGCTCAATGACTCCTTCTGTATTGTCTGTAGCAAAATTGGTTAATATGTGGTCAATTAACGTACTAGATCCTGCTATGTCACATCTGGTGGGAGTGGTTATTAAAGATTCAAAACCGTAGCCATGTAAACACCCGAGATAATCAGAACATGACTGATTAGTAGGGTCGATAATGTTGACGTTGATGTCTCCGCAGATGATGATATTTTTGTTTTCGTTCGTAATAGTGTGCAACAACTTATCGAACTGTAAACAGAACTCAGACTGTGAAGATGCTGGCGAACGATAAATGCACCCTAATACTGTGTTCCGGCCATCGACTGAGAAAACACTCTTGTCAAATTCTATCCATACAGATTCACAGAACATATTAGAAAACGCAAGGTCATTGCGGCGTTTGTATGACAATGACGATTTAATAAAAACGGCGGATCCACCGCCCCGTGGTGTAGCACGATAGCAGTACTCTGCATTGTATCCTGATAGCGCATACAAGTTTCTGTCGTCCGGCGACAACCACGTCTCAGACAAACAAATAAATGAGATGCAATAACTGTTCCTTTATATTCACTCGGCTCGTTCACGGCCCTTTCTGCAAACAAGAAAAATTAGCTAGACTGGTGTGGTTCTCACCTTGCTAAGAGGAGCTGCCCCTGGACTGGTGGGGTTGGAGCCATGAGCCCTGAGAAGGCTGGACCGAGTGCCTGCTGTTCTTGCTGCCTGTCGCGGAAGACGAGTAAGCAGTCGATGGCTTGTACTGGCCGTCCATAAGTGATTGAGGAGGGTGTGGCAGCTGCTGCCTCGGGTGATGATTTTGAGAGTGGCTACTGCTGTCGTGGCGTGAAAGATGGCTTGAGCTGGTGCCGTAAGCAGAGCTCTGCTGTTGATTGCGTGTGCCGGACTGGCTAGCAGGATGAGTGCTACCACCACTGCTGACATGGACACCGCTGCTGCTCGCGCGATTACTGTGGTGTTTCTCAGTAATTAGCGAACTGCTCCTATTGCTACTGCTACTCCTTGTTCCTCCACGATCTGCGCAAAGATTAACCGATGCCCAAATCATTAGAACACAGACATCTGAGCACTCTTAACTGCTGGGTACCTCCTCCCTTTGTCTGAAATGTAGAGCTGTAATCAGTGATGACGACTGGTGCAGTGTTACTTAGTCCTCATCACTAATGGGAGCAATAGTATATTGTACAAGGCTATTAACTATACTATCATGAATATTACGAGAAATGTAGTAATTTCGCAATAATGTTCATTTCTCTGCTGTTAAACACACAGTATATAAAAAATCCT